>ML110774.1:39799-86451 GCA_003697995.1 Taxidea taxus jeffersonii
GACCCAGGTGAGTGAGGGTCACCAGTGGGTCAGGACCCAGGTGAGTGTGGGTTACTGGTGGGTCAGGACCCAGGTGAGTGAGGGTCAACTATGGGTCAAGACCCAGGTGAGTGAGGGTCACCAGTGGGTCAGGACCCAGGTGAGGCTTAGCAGTGGGTCAGGACCCAGGTGAGTGAGGGTCACCAGTGGGTCAAGACCCAGGAGAGTGAGGCTTACCAGTGAGTCAGGACTCAGGTGAGTGAGTGTCAACAGAGGGTCATGACCCAGGTGAGTGAGGGTCAACAATGGGTCAGGACCCAGGTAAGTGAGGGTTACCGGTGGGTCAGGACCCAGATGAGTAAGGTTCAACAGTGGGCCAAGACTCAGGGGAGTGAGGCTCACCAGTGGGTCGGGACTCAGGTGAGTGAGGGTCAACAGGGGGTCATGACCCAGGTGAGTGAGGCTCACCGGTGGGTCATGACCCAGGTGGGTGAGGGCCAACAGTGGGTCACGACCCAGATGAGTCAGGGTCAAGAATGGGCCAGAACCGAGGTCAAGCATGGTCCACCATGGGAAGGGATGACTGAATTCATCTCATATCTCATGACCTTGACTTTCTGGCGGAATCCAGGCATCTTGACCAGTCATCAACTTTATTTTGCTCTCAAGGCCAACGGAGGCTGACAGGTCTAGATCCTAATCTCGGTCACGCAGGAGGAAAGGGAAGCCTTCTCAACAGAAAATAAAACCAGACAAAATAAAAGGACAATCAGAAAGTGGGCATCTGTGAGTGAGAAGACCAGGCCACCCAGAGCGTCTTCTGAGATGCCTGGGCCCAGGTCTGGGTGCCCATGTGTGAAACGGAGTCCAACCAGGAGAGCCTCAGTAAGTGTCCTTCCTCTGGGGCTTCCCTATGAGGCATATGCAAGCTAGAGAAGCCTTTGGTTTCCATCCTAATCTACCCGTGTAAGGACAAGACGTCCAGGCTTGAGGAAGCCGCTTAGGTTCCAGGGCAGCGGCCGCAGACACGTCTCTGTGCTCCCCCACACATCCCGGACATCAGCGCTCCAGCGAAATGCCGGATGAAATAAAGCGAAACACTGTTTCCCCTTTTCAGGGCAAAACAAAACAGAACAAAACTGCAAGGGTTTTTTCCCTCCCCCACTGATCCTCTTTCCCCAAACAAATTTTAGTTTGCTTTTGACTTCACCCTGATGCTGGTTCAGTACTTTTTCTTGCTGAGAAAATGCAGAACTCACACAGATATCCTGTGGCAGGAAAACGCATTTCTCTCATTTCGTGGGAAGGAGCATCCCCGGAGCCTGGGCTCTCAGCACCCCGCTGCTCTCAGGTGGAATCCAGCGGTAGGGTCGGCACCATGCCCCCCGCCAACTGCTCGGCGCCCAGCGCAGCCGTGGAGGTGACCGTGGGCGCGATGCTCATGCTGGAGTGCGCACTGGGCCTTCTGGGCAACATCGTGGCACTGTGGACCTTCTGCTTCCGCCTGAAGGTATGGAAGCCCTACGCCGTCTACCTGCTCAACCTGGTCGTGGCCGACCTCCTGCTGACCTTCTGCCAGCCCTTCCATGCCGCCTTCTACCTGAGACACAAGACATGGCCCTGGGGACACACGTCTTGCCAAAGCCTGCTCTTCCTGCGGGTCCTCAGCCGCGGGGTGGGCGTTGCCTTCCTCACGGCGGTGGCTTTGGACCGCTACTTCCGTGTGGTCCACCCTCGGCTGAAGGTCAACCTTCTGTCCCTGCGGGCAGCCTGGGGGGTGTCCGGCTTCGTGTGGCTGCTGCTGCTGGGCCTCACCCACCAGAGCCTGTTCGTCTCGGAGGCCGCATGCCCCAGTCTGGAGCCCCAGGGAGACGTCTCCTTCAGCCTCCTCTGGCAGGAAACCCTGTTCTTCCTGCAGTTTATCCTCCCCTTTGGCCTCATCCTGTTCTGCAACGCCGGGGTCATCAGGACCCTCCGGAGGCGCCTGCGAGAGCCGGACAGACAGCCCAAGCTGCAGAGGGCCCGGGCGCTGGTGATGGTGGTCGTGGTCCTATTCGCACTGTGCTTCCTGCCCAGCTTCCTGGCCCGCATCCTGGTGGCCATCTTCCGAGGCACGGGCAGCTGCGGGGTCCTGGGAGCGATGATGCACGTGTCCGATGTGGCCAACGGCCTCACCTACCTGCAGAGCGTGCTGAACCCGGTGCTGTACTGCTTCTCCAACCCCACCTTCAGATACTCCTACCGCAAGATCTTCAACACCCTCAGAGGCCGTGGCAGGGAAACTGAGGCCCCAGGGGACATCAGAGACTCCTACTCCTGAGGCCGGCCAGCCCTCTGGGCCTGGGGGCACGGGAAGGGCGGGGATCTGAGCGCTAACGACCAGCACTGAGGGTTGTGGGGAGAGGAAACTGAGGCCGCGCCCCAAGGAGCGGGACCCACGTGTCGGCACCCCTGCAGCCAAGCTTGGACCCACGCAGTCTGCGGGATTTCCTTCTGCTTTTCTGCACCATCAGACGGCAGAGCAGAGAAGCAAGCCGGAGCTCCTTTCCACGCACGATGATGCTGACCTGGAAGCAGGCTGCCACCACATTCTCATGGAAGGTGTTCTCGCGGGTCCGTCACCGGAGCAGGGAGACTGAGCCGCACTGCCCTCGCTCTCTGGTCTCGGTGAGTCGTCCGCTTTCACTCTCCCGGGAGTCCGCTCTCCCCCGCTGCTGCACAGACCTGTGATGGCCGACCCGGGAAAGCGGCAGGTGGGGCTCAAGGCCACGTTCTGGGGTGTGTACCTCACTGGGTTCCCCGCTCGGCTCTGCCGGCACATAGTGTTTCTAGTTTATAACATTTCGCTTCGTCTGCATAGACGGGACATGATGCCAGAGACAGCACAGCTCCCTAGTCTATTATAAGAAACACCTTCCTACTAAATTTCTCAAAATTGCTGCCAGAATGTCTCTCTGGAAGTTTGAATGTCTAAATGCTTTTGAAACTCGCTGGGCTTCCCGGCTCCGAGAAGTCCCCGCGGTTAATGCCTCATGGAGAAACGCACGGTGCCCGGCACCCAACTGCACGCGAATCAGGGGTTCCCACCTGACAGCGGGGCCCACCTGGCACAGAGGGGCCCCCGAGGACCCGCCCGGTCCCGGGAGGCTATGCAGGGCCTGGGGGCCCCCCTGAGCCCAGCCCCGGCTCTCCTGCCACAGCTGCATGGTCTCACGTCATGCTCTTAAACGATGCCCCCAATGGGAGCTCACGAGGGTGACAAGGGTTTGCAAGTCTCCTTCCTGACGGCTTTGTCTTGTTCTCTGCTCACACCTGGCCCCAGAAGGGACGCCCCAAGGTGCTTAGAGGAGGGAAAGGTCTAGTGTGTGAGGAAGCCACACCCATGGCCTTCCCTGGACCTGCACCTGCCTCATCCACGTGGACCGACCCGCTTCCCCAGGCCGCCCACGACCTTGGTAACATTCAGGGTGAAACATGGTGCCTGGGGCCAGAAGAAATGGCAGCCCCCCCTCCCGATCATTCATCTGCCAGGGAGGCACCTTCTCGGAGGCAAAGTTAAGATGCGAGCGGGTCGCTGCTGCTGCTGTGCTCTGCCGAACACGGTCCCTGCTGCCGGAGGCCTTCAGGTCCTCTCCGATGAGTGGGATTTCGGGAGACTGGCCTGCAGCTGCGGCTGGACAAGAATGCGAGAGTTCGAATAAAATTCTCTGCCCTCAACACCGTCTACATGTCGCCCGGATCCTTGCCATGGGCTCGGGGCGCACGCCGTCCCACATGACGCTGCTTGTCAAAAATCTAGCATTTAACGTAAGCTTCTTTCACTCCCCACAGGCTTTCTTTACTCAATCTCCCGTAATCCATCCAGATGTTTCTTAACCATTTCCCCAAGAATGGACACTGAGAGCTGGTGCCCTCTGCTCGGGTAAATCAGGCTGTGAGGTCACACAGCCCCCCAAAGACCTTGCTGCGGCCCTGCCCACACCGACCACCTGAACAGGCTCCCGGCAGAGCACCAGGCTCTGCAGAACCTTCCCGGCAGGGCTGTCTCCGGGCTCCTTGCCGGGCGAGCCGGCTTTGTCCAGGAGCTCAGCCGTGGGCTGCACCCCCCCCCCAATCCCTGCACATTAGCCCAGCGACCGGGGGTCTCATCCCAGCAGAGCGCTGGCGCTCCTCTCTGCTGCTGCAGGTGGGAGACCCAGGATCTCCCAGGACACCCCGACGCTCTGGCCAAACCCAACTTTCTGACTCAGTCTGGGGCCCCAGGACTCCCCGGGTGTTTGAGCCCTTTAGGGAACTCCGGGAACGTGCAGCCGGAGCCGTCTGCCCTGGGTGGGTGGCCGCGTTCAGGGCCCTTGGGTCGGCTCCCTGCTCTGCTCTCCTAGCTTTGAGACCTGGCACAAACCGCCCAGCTGCTCTGAACATCCCTGGTCTGTGAAATGGGGGCAACAAAACCCGACCTGTGGGACAATTGCACGGAGTGAGGAAGATCATGTATGAGACGTCGAGCACAGAGCCTGGCGAGCATCTGCTCCCCGTTCAGGTATGACACTGCCGTTTTCAGGTGACCGGTCTAGTCCCTCGACTTTCTTTAATCCCCAAGCAGACTGTGTGCCCTTCTGGGACACAGCATTTGCCTGTGCACCCCCAACATGGGCCTGAAGCAGGGCAGGTGGTCAGTGACCTGGAGGTCGCAATATTCGGCTAACTCAAAGGTTTGTTAGGGCTCTTTCTGGTATGTCCTTTCCAGATCTTCTGTGAGGCTTCCGTCGGCCCCGAGTGTGATTCCACGCATCTCTGGGAGGGGACCACGTCTCTGTATGTCGTCAGGTTCCGGATCCAGTGACCCTCGCCTCTGAGGACGTTTCCCTGGGATCGTGTCTTGTCACTCCCATCACAAAAGCCTCAGAAAGTTGTCTTCTTTGAAGACATACAGAGAGGAAGGGAGATCTTGTCCTCCTCCAAACTGTTTTCTCTGAGTAAGGAAATGAGTCAGAAGGAAAGTGTGGGTAGGCAGCAAACGACGGGCCCCAGAACCACAGCAACTTTGCTGTCAGTAGCGAGTTTTACTTTCTTTTCTCCTCTGACTCACTTCTTCTGATGCAGCAGGTGCACGGTCTCATCTGTGAGTCTGGCAAATCTCAGCGCTGTCGGGAAGGACGGCCGACAGCCCGAATTCCCATCTGCGTGATGGATTTCTTTCCCTATTCAGAAAGGACTATCAGTGTTTTCAAACTCTCTTAATGTCATTTTTCCCCCTAAAATCCAGTAGGCCACTGATCCCGCCTTGGTAAACAGAAGTCCTCCAGGTGCTGGAACATTCGAAGCTCTGTCTTAGGACTGCCTACCCCCCCTTTCTGGCCTATCCCCTTCCTAAAGCCCCCTGACCACAGCCCCCCAGCACCCCAACACATTACCCCCCCACCCTGCAGGCCACCCACTGGTGCCCACACCTGCTTTTCCCTCTGCGTCCCCTCCCTGAAGCTTGGAAAGTGTCCACTTATCTCTGTGTCCCCAGCACTGGGTACAGGGCCTGGCACATGGCAGACACAGACTACGTTTGTGGAATCAATAATAAACACATGAACAAATTAACCTGATTTAAAGTTAACAAATTAACTTTCTTAATCACCTAATAGGCTTTTTTTAAATATACTTTGGAATCCTGGATCCAGAGGCAAACTTAGAATATCTTTAAAGGGTATTCTAGGAAGACACTAATACAGATGAAAACATGATGACTGGAGAAAGCTTTTCCTCTCTGTTTTCACTCAGAGTCAGGCTGTGATTTATTTAGGGCTCAGGGTAATGAACTGCGTATCCCCCTGCGGGTTGGGTCAGCACCTGTCAGAGACTTCTAGAACACACCGCCAGTGCTCATGGACTCCCGAGACTGCCAGCCTCGCGTGTCCCCCTCTGTACCTTGTGCATCATGTAAGACCTGCCATCCTAACCACCTTGTCACGGTGCAGGGGCAGCAAGGATATTCCCACTGAGGTGCAGCCATCACCACCGTCCATCTCTAGAACTTTCCATCTTCCCCAGCAGGAGCTCCGACCCGTCCAGCCGTAAGCCCCACCCCTGCTCCGTCTCTGTGGCACCCCGCCTCCTTTGCGTCTGGGGACGGCCCGCAGGGACCCCGCGCCAGTGGAGCGCGTGGAGCGGGCACACAGCTCTGTCTTGCTGCTGCCGGCTCACTTCCTAGCGCCCGCGCTCCCAGGCCGCAGCGCGGGTCAGATTTCCTTCCTCGCAGGCCGACTGAGAAGCCCTGCCGCGGACGGAGCCGGCTGCTCCTGGGTGCGGGCCTGCGCTGCTCCCACCTCTGGGCTCCCGCGCGGTGCTGCTGTGACCGCGGGTGCGCACGTCCCCGCCAGACCCGCCTCCAACCCCGAGTGCGTAGGCTCCAGGGCGATCGCGTGCGTGTCTAGCTGCCACCGGAGGACTGGCCGCGCCGCTGTCCGCGTGCCTTCCCCGCTGCACAGTCCCACCCACGCCGGCGCCCCCCTGCGCCCCGCACCTGGTTCTGGGGCGGGCGCCGCAGCTCCAGCCTGGGGGTGCGGGGCGGACGCGTACCTCTGACAAGCAGAGTCCCTGAACCTCAGAGACCAACAGGAAACCCTGCCCGGGTGCGCACACGACAGCCAGGCCTGCGCCGGGCTCGCTGGGGGGCCCCGGATCGCACACCGGAGCCTTGAGCCTTCCCGTCGGACGCACCGGCCACAGGACCGCGCCTGTGAATTCGGGCAGGGCGGCCCTCGCCTGGATGGAGGGGCCCACGGAGCCCAGGCCCTTCCGCGTGCCCAGCGCTGCTGAGCTTCCCCAGCACCCGCCCCTTGCTGCGGCGGCTCCCTGCAGACAGCCCGCACCTGCTCCCCCTGCGCCCGCGGGGTCCGGTTGCTGCCCTCCAAGCCAGGCCCCAGCGACGTCCCTCTCCCGGAGGCCGCAGCCCCTCCTGCACGACCCCGGCGGCTCCAGCCCCCCTCCTTCACACAGGGGATGTGAGGGTATAGGCGGTCTACACTGAAGACAAGTGTGCGCTATGCTTCCTGACACCCCGCGGCCCAAAAGAGTAAACGCACCCGTGGAGTGGCAGTAATAACCCCTTTCCGTCTGCAACGCCTGGGGGGTCAGCAAGGCAAGTCCTGATCCCCTGTTTGCAGCTGAGCAAGCTCATGCCCCTCGGGGTCTGCGGTGTGGCCAGGTGGCAGATCAGCGGTGGGCCAGACGGTGACGCAAGCCTGGGCGTCCGGGCGCGGGTCGGGGGTGATGGTGTTCCAGGAGCTTCTTGGCCTTACGCCTTCCTCTTGGGCTTTCATCGCGTACTTGTATTTTGATTTTCCTCCTACCTGGGGGCGTCCCTCTGACCCGCAGTCTGGGAGGAGAGACACGGCGTTGGCTAAGCACCGCGGGGTCAGTGGCCACCGTGGCGGCGGGCTTGCCATTCCAGAACATTCCACAGCTGATTTTCCAGCGCGGCCCTGCTGTACCCCCTTGTGTCCCCTTGCGAGCTGGCATCGGTTCCTGCAATCTGTGGTCCTCCACTGTCCCCAGTGCCCCCTGCGGGCAGGGCCCAGATGCGCTGAGGTGGGCACGGAATTCCCTGCAGGTGCGCGGAGAAAGTGGAGATAGAGAAGGGGAGCTGGGCAAGGGGAAGACGCTGTGGTCATGCGCCCCACGCAGGAGCCCCGTGCACCCGCTTGTCGCTGGCAAAGTCGTGTGTGCACCCTGTGGGTAAAGGCTCCCGGGAGGCCAGGCTGATCCTAGGACCGGGAGGAAATGGGGAGAGGCTTTGAGGGGTGAGCTTTGGTAACGAGGACAGCGGGAGGCAAGCCCCTGGATTTCTAAGGAACACACAGGGATGCGCTCCGGGACTGGGGCCTGAGGGAGCAGAACACTCCAGGATGAAACCCCAGCTCCTCCTCTTGGGCTGGTAACGTGCAGCCGGGAGCGAGCCTCATGCTGGCGGCTCTCCTGCCTGCAGATGGGAGGACAGCCTCCGGGGCCCCCAGCCAAGGCCCTTCCTCCTCTGCCTGCTCAGGGCTCCCTGACCAAGCCTTCTGGAACCTGGAGTCCTTCCCACAGCGGGCAGGCTCATTCCGCCTTCCTGCGAGGACTGTGGGAGACAGCAGCATGTCCCCAGGAGGGGAATTAAGATGACTTAGAATTCAATAGTACTAAGACTATTAGGTGAAAAGAAAACTTGCAAACACCAGAGATGTTAACCAAGCCTGGCTACAGGGCTTCCCTTCCCTGTATGTCATTCACAAAGTATAGCATAACATGAAACAATTTTTTAGTGTTCTAGTCAAGGATAGCAGTAATGGCCCAAACTATATTCTTTATTATTTATTTTTTTTTAAGATTTTTATTTATCCATTTGACAGACAGAGATCACAGTCAGGCAGAGAGGCAGGCAGAGAGAGAGGAAGGGAAGCAGCCTCCCTGCCGAGAGAGCCCGACACGGGGCTCGATCCCAGGACCCTGGGACCATGACCAGAGCCGAAGGCAGAGGCTTTAACCCACGGAGCCACCCAGGCGCCCCTCTTTTTTATTTTTTTTAAAGATTTTGTTTATGTATTGACAGAGAGCGAGGGGGAGAGAGAAAGAACACACAAGCAGGGAGAGCAGCAGCAGAGGCAGAGGGAGAAGCAGGCTCCCCGCTGAGCAGGGAGCCCGATGCGGGGCTCGATCCCCGGACCTGAGCTGAAGGCAGATGCTTCACAGGCTGAGCCCCCCAGGTGCCCCCCCGAACCATATTCTCACTTTTTAAGTTAAACTGACTGAGTGCGACACAGTGGGAATTGGGGGAAAGGACTGGGTTCACTGTGTCATGAGCGTCCCAGTTGCCAGTTTCCTTCCTTCCTTCCGTCCATCTATCCGTCCTTCCCTCCCACACCCCAGGTGTCCTGGCCTCTCTCCCACTGGCTGGGGAGATCAAGGGGCAGCATTTCCAAGCTGCCCCACAGGCCCTCCTCCCCAGGAGTGCTCCTGGCCCCAGACTGTGGCCCCGGGGAACACCTGGGAATCTTCCCTCCTTCAGTCGGTCATTCTGTCCAGGGAAGGAGCACAAAATGTTCTCTGCATTTTCACTCACAAAGGACAGTTGGCCCTAATGGGTCAGTTTGAATCGGGGAACTGAGCCGTGACATTCCTGCCACCATCCCCACTTGGCGTGTGCAGCAGCTTCTGAGAACAAGCACACGGGGGAGACTGTGATGCAGGGGACGGCCCAGGGGACTGCACAGGGAACAGCCCCGTGCCCCTTAGATCCCGAAGCTCCTGCAGACAGGCTCAGAGCAGGGGACAGCCAGCATGTGTGGTGGGTGACTGTGTAGGGGAGAGGAAGGGAGAAGCAGCAGACCCACACCTCAGGTGGTCCCCGCACAGGCATCACCCACAGATCTAGCAGCGGGGGGCTGGGGTCCCGGGTGTGCCTGCTGTGTAGACTGGCAAATGACTGTAACCCTGTAACCAGCTTCCCAAAAGCCACATTTCAGACTACAGACAGATTTTCATTGGCTCAAAAGGTATTTTTAAATTTTCATATTATGTGTAGTTAAAACAACAGCAGCACGTTTTTAAAAGTCTGGATTTCCAGCTCTTCTGGAAAACCGGAAGATCTACCCGGCTGGAGCACGATTCCCCATGCGTCCATCGGCAGGGGTGCGGCCGTGCCCACGAGGCGGGGTGTGCCCACCTGTCCCATATCCAGCGGCGTGCGTCCTTCTGGCGCCCGAGGATGCCTGCCTTGCGGTCCCTCTTCTACACTGCGCTGTGCTTCACAGTTTCCCAGTGTCCTTTGCTTGGCAAGCGTGATGGTGGACTTTCTTTGACCACTTGGCCAGCCATGGTGGTCAGTGGCTCATCAGATGCCAGTACGGTGTTGTGTGAAGGTGCTTAGTGGTGCCATTGACACCTGCAGTAACGTGCCCAAGAGCAAAGGATATGGGCCTCACGAATGTGGCGGGCCTCGTCCAATCAGGTGAGGGCCTTCCAACCCGCACTCTGAAGGTGCCTCGAGACTGGGACCGGAAACCCCGCCTGAACTTGCAGCCTGCCCGCTGAGCTTCAGACTGGCCCGTCCCACAGCGACACGCGAGCCACATCCTTGAAGTGAACCCCCACCCCCGGGTCTGCGTACGCATCTCCTGCAGCCTCCGATAGTCTGCAGCCCTGAGGGACAGAAGAAGACGGACTCTCCGCGCTGCTGCCCCACGCGCCCACCGAGCAGAGCAACGGTCTCAGTGACTTCTGTCCGCACAGAGCTTCGGGTTCACTCTGTCCCTTTGTTCCTACGGTCACTTCCAGCTCCCCGCTGACATCCATATTCCTGACGGGCTTGAGGACAGTCCCCAGCCCCCAAAGCTCCCATCTGGTTTCTCTTCGTCATCAAGCCGGTGGTCCTCGTGCCACGGTCACAGAACGCTGGGTGAGGCCACCGCTCGCCCAGCACCGCTAAACACGGAAACTCCCACAGACGCGGCTTTGTTTTCAACCTCGGGACTAAAGCTCTCTCTGCTCTATGATCAACACATTTGTATGGTACTTTTCAGATCCGGCCAGAACAAGAAAGAGCCAAGCCTCCCCACGAACCTACCCTCATTTCCCACCTGCATGAGAGAGAACCACCAAGTCTGAGCTAAGCGCTTTTTCAGTTAAAACACGCCAAAGGCATATTTAAGAGTTAGAAATATTTCTAAACTTAAAAAACACAGGCAAAAGGAACCACCTCTGACCCTGAGCAGGAGGCCGGGGGCGAGCGCAGGGCACGTTCTTGAGAAAATGAAAGCGTCTCTGGGAGACGATTCCTCGAGGCCGGGGGGAGCCTGGCTCGGGGGAGGGCGTGAGATGTGGGCTCTGGTTCGCAGCGCGCTGCTCTCGGATGGAGGAAACCCCCCAGCCCTTTCATGAATCATCGTTCTCATCTTCACTAGAACTCGGGCGCGATCACACTTCTGAGGTTGAAGACCGATGAGTTGCATAACAAACCTGTTAGTAGAATTCACAATGAGGAAACGCTCCTGCGATTATGTTATCTTACCCACAACACACGAAAAGCAATTGGAGCTTTTGTTTTATTCCAAAACATGGAATAATTTCTTTGACTTCAAAAAACAGCATAAGAAAATTTAAGAGCTAGCTGTCTAGAAAAATGCACTGCTTACTTCCGTTGATACAAAAGCAAACACCGCACATAAGGGAAGGAAACTATGAAAGTGGCCTAGTGAAATTCACTGGAAGCCGTGCTGGCGTAGTAATCTCATTATCTGAAAATTAAATTCCCCACCTGACATTTAAGTGGCCGGGAGGGATGATGAAAACAAAGAGGACGGGAGCCTGGGTGGCTCAGTCAGTTAAGCATCTGCCTTCGGCTCCGGTCATGATCTCAGGGTCCTGGGATCGAGTTCCATGTTGGGCTCCCTGCTCGGAAGGGAGTCTGCTTCTCCCTCTCCCTCTGCCTCTGCCCCTTGCTTGTGCGCTCTCTCTCTCGCTCTTGCTCTCTCTCTCTGTCTTTCTGACAAATAAATAAAATCCTTGGGTGGAGGGGGGGTGGAGAAAGAGGGTCATGAGCAGAGAGGGAGACCGAGTGTGCCATCCTCAGTGTGGGGGCACGCAGCCCGTACAACCAGGACCCCTGATCCCGTGAAGACCGCAGCTTTGCATCTCCTGCGGGGAAGGGGCTTCCCAGGCACTGCATGTTGTGCCCACCCGGCTCCACAACCCCTGGAGAGCTGCTGGCTGCCTTAGTAACCCTAGAGACCGTCAACAGCCCAGAGAAGCCTGGGGTGCTGGAGCTGCCTGGTGAGTGGCTGGCCCGAGTGTCTCCTTCAGTTGGCAGATACTGACCGATTCCTTAGCGCCCAAGGGTGGGTGCCCAGGGTATCGGCATCCCGGGGAGAGCAGGAAGCCACCTCAAACCTACCAAGCTGCTTCTCTGTGAAATGTGGCATTCAAAACAGGTGTCCCACGTCTGTGCTCGGCTTATTATTATTACTAACCACGGCTTAAAAACCAGAGGACCCGGAGTGTGCGAGACCCACGAGGGGCTGTGGCCAGGGACAGCTACGGGATACAGGGGAGAAGCTCTCAGACCAATAATCAACCCGCTGCAGATGCCTTTGCCCCGTCTGTGGAAGATGGCCCGGCTCTCCCTGCCCACAGCGCCCTCGGGCACTGCCCGCCAAGGTTGGGAGGGGGAGGAGAGCGTGAGAGGAGAGCCTGTGGGGTGGGAAGCGCCCTTTGGGGGACGGGGACCGCCAGGCCTGGGTGATGAGCCCCTTGGATGGGCTAAGCCCCGTAATAGTAACAATAAAAGGCAGGTTGGCTCAGACACAGTGGATGTCTTGCTCACACTGGAGCGCCAAGGGGTGGACCAGCCAGTGGGAATTCTGCCACTCCCAGGTCACTCAGGATGATGCCCACGCTGGTGCCCAGTGGCTCTGGCTAGAACCGGGTCGTCTGGCTGAAGGCGGTGGAGTGTGCGGTGCCTGCCGCAGGGACCTTCCGTGGGAAGGGACCAACAGCTGATGGCAGACTACCAAGGTCATGCACATTTCCGTAGTTGGACCCCAGAGACCCCGGCCCCGGACCCGCTGGCGGCCCTGCGTGACCCTCTCCACGTGACTGAGGGACGGCTCCTTTGAGAGGCTCTTCCCCAAACGGAGGCTAGGCTCCCGAGTCCCCTTCCCCCGTGGCGCTGGCAACCGCCGACAAGGGCTCTCCAGAGGGGACCCCAGTACATGTCGCATCACAGCGCCCAGACCAGAAGCCCTAGGATCCTCCATGCACGCTGACTCGCCCAAATGCCACACTACTCCTCTGTCGTCCGAACAACTGGGGGGCAACACAACAGACATCCCCAGAATTTAGGAAGCTAACAAAATGAGGGTTTAGTTTTAGAATTTTAGAACTAATTTCTGGTGAGTAGGAGATTATATCTCTTCCTTTAAAAAAAACCCTATTTTTATTACTTTAGAATACCCCAAAAAGTGCCCTAAAATATATACTTTAAAGTATATATAGATGCTATATTTTTATAAACACATATGCATACAGCAGGACCAAAACAAAAAATAAAATAAAATAAATATAAAAAAGAGCCAATCTACCATTACATGAGTATTAAAGGCAATTTTAAAAGTGAACTGCGGCCATCCAGCAATCAGATGTAAACTTAGTAATTATCGCAAGGGTTTTCTACCAATTGTAGGGGATCTAGTAAAAGATTCTATTCATTTTATTCATTCTATTCATCTATTCTATTCAAAATAGATTTAGTCACTGCAAATAAACATTCTCCTATTAAAAATACCAGATCTGAAGGCACTTCCTTTATTTTTGCGCATCTCCATTCACGGGGCACTGTTAGGTTATCTAGAATCTCCTTTTTTTAATACGCCTCTTTCCCCTTAGAACTGACATTTTAACATAGTCTTCATTGCCTATTTTGTTACTTTTCCTTTTGTTTATTCTCCAAACCAGAAAGTGTATCCCGGGGTTGTGTTAAAGCTGCGCATGCTCTCACATACTCAAAGCTACTTTGTTACTTTGGGTGCAAACAGGGGGAGGGGCTGAAGGGGGCTCTCATTGCGCCGGCGCCTTACAGAGTCAGACCCTTTCCCCAGGGGACGCCCTTCAGGGTCCTCTTGTTCCCAACATCATCCCGTCGAAACACAAAACAAAACAGTTGCTCAGTAAACGGGAATAGACGAGCGCGCACGTCCACGCGGTATGAATGCGATCCGGCTGGTCAGCGATGACACAAGTAGGGACGCACAGGCGGCGCCGGAGGATTACCCGTTTGGGCGCAGTCACTCTTCTTCACTTTGTATATTTGTTCTTGAGTGTAAACTGTATTTTTTTGAGGACTTGAAAAAATTACTTTAAAGTCCTTTTTTTTGCTTTAAGGTTTATGAGAGTAATAGTCGGAGTTTGGGGAAAGATCGTTGGTGAAGCGAAAAGTGAAGGTACCACAGACAGAGTTCAGGTTGCGAAGGGCCGGTTCCCAGTCTGCTCCATGTTGAGTCACACAGTTCTTGAACTGGATTACTGAGGAGGGAGGGAGGGATTTTGTTTAGGATGCCAGTGACGATCCAGTAACTTATGCAGGACTGAGTTTACGGAGACCAGCAGGATACTTTTGGACTGTTTCCCACAAGACTAACTAACATCGACAGCTCATCTTCTGGAATCACGTGGGCTACTCAGGGCTTACAAATGGGCAATAACAGGGATTTAAAAATTTAGATCCTAAAATAAAGGACAACTAGAGGACTGGAAAGAGGTCTAACATAATGGAAATTTTTTTAAGTTATTAATGTCCCTAGGCATCTATTTGTCTCTATATTTTTATATAACATGGAAGTCATTTTATTTATTTATAAATTTTATTTTATTTTTTCAGTGATCCAGGATTCATTGTTTACGCACCACACCCAGTGCCCCATGCAGTCCGTGCCCTCCTTAGTACCCACCACCAGGCTCACCCGACCCCCCACTCCCCTCCCCTCCAAAACCTTCAGTTTGTTTCTCAGAGTCCACAGTCTCTCATGGTTCGTCTCCCTCCGATTTCCCCCAACTCCCTTCTCTTCTCCATCTCCCCATGTCCTCCATGTTATTCCTTATGCTCCACAAGTAAGTGAAACCATATGATAACTGACTCTCTCTGCCTGACTTATGTCACTCAGCATAATCTCTTCCAGTCCCGTCCATGTTGATACAAAAGTTGGGGATTCATCCTTTCTGATGGAGGCATCATACCCCATAGCGTATATGGACCACATCTTCCTTATCCATTCGTCCGTTGAAGGGCATCTTGGTTCTTTCCACAGTTTGGCAACCGTGGCCGTTGCTGCTATGAACATGGGGGTACAGATGGCCCTTCTTTTCACTGCATCTGTGTCTTTGGGGTAAATACCTGGTAGTGCAATTGCAGGGTCATAGGGAAGCTCTATTCTTAATTTCTTGAGGAATCTCCACACTGTTTTCCAAAGTGGCTGCACCAACTTGCGTTCCCACCAACCGTGTAAGAGGCTTCCCCTTCTCCACATCCTATCCAACACTTGTTGTTTCCTGTCTTGCTAATTTTGGCCATTCTAGCTGGTGTAAGGTGGTATCTCAATGTGGTTTCGATTTGAATCTCCCTGATGGCCAGTGATGATGAACATCTTTTCATGTGTCTGTTAGCCACTTGTATGTCTTCTTCGGAGAAGTGTCTGTTCATGTGTTCTGCCCATTTTTTGACGTGCACATTATCTGTGGTTATCTGTTTTTTTAGCGTAAACTTTAAAGGCTCACTGCACCTGCCTGAAACCCTGGCAAAGGGTCCCGAGCCTGCGCGGGCCTGCAGATGCCACGTGTGGCCACCAGGGGGCAGCAGCGCCCCGCCGAGGAGCCGGCCACAGCCCTGCCGTCTCCCTAGGGCCTTGGTCCTGGCAGGTTCCCCTGCCTACAGCAGGAAAAGGATCCCCAAGTGTCACGTTGAACTCAACCCAGTTAATCTCTCAAGAGGAGGCAGAGGGATGAAAAGTCCTTATTCGAACAGTAACCCTCTTTCCAAATCCAGTGCTCTGAGCCTGTGAACTGAGAGCGCGGATGCCCGGGGGGCTCCCCTGTGGGGTGTGCGGATGCCCGGGGGGCTCCTCTGTGGGGTGTGGGAGAGAACCTGCCGGGCTGTCGTCCTCCACCGCGGGACTCAGCGGAGACCCCGCCTCTCCCTGCGCTCTGACTCCCACTGTGGCTGCACCCGTTTCCTCAGAAGCCCGGCCTCTGTTCCTTCCTCTTTCAAGGAGCTGTCCAGGTCCTCTTCCGGCGTCCCTGCCCCTGTGTCGCATCGTAACAGAATTACTGTGTGTTCACTGTTTTTCCAGGGAGGTGGGCACGCAGACAGCCAGTGGCGGACTTTCCCCCAGCTTTCTTCTACCTGCTAGTAGCCCCCTAGCTAAGCAAAGGCCAATAGTTTGGAAAGAAGTGATTTCCACAACTTTTAGATTGTCCCGTGAAACACCAGGCCACCTGCCACCTGCTTTCCCCTTTCCCTTTTTCTGTTGGCTGGGATGGAAATGGGATGGAGGAAGCTAGAGCAGCTCCTTTACACCAAGAGGACAGCCTGGAGTTGAGGACGGTAACATCCTCCTGACCATCTTGGATTGTCTTCCTGGAGTCAGAAGGGAGCCTAAATGACTGGAGTTTATGCTAATTGTATATTAGTGTAGTTTGGGAAGGCACCGTGACAGGATATCCCAGAATCCCCGACGCAGAGGCCACTCTGACCTCAGAAGCAGGAGCGCCCTGCTTACACCCATGGGGCAGGTGTAGAATAGGGTCCCACGGGCACCACGACCAGCGCCTTCTTCCACCACAGCTGCCGCCACGCCGCGGAGGAGGTAGGTTTGGGGAAACTCCCATGGCACTGCCTCAGAGCCTGAGGCTGGGACCCAGCAGACCGGCTTCTAAAATCAGGGCACTGAGCCTCCCCTGGAGAAAGTGCTGCCCCCGTGGGTGGGTGGGTGCTGGGGCTCAGTCACTGCACAGGTTCAATAGTGGGCATGGTCTGTCTTTTCTCACTTTCATTCCATGGGGATTTGCATCCAAAAATCTAAGAAACTGGGGTAGAAATGGATATTTGGAACACACCTTATTTGAAAGGAAGAAACTACCTGGAAAAAAAAAATACTCTCGAGTATTTGAAATTAAGTTTAGTATGAAAAGCTGCAGAACCTGCAGAAAAGGTGGCTATGGGCTGGACTGTGCCCCCGGACTCACATGCTGGCATCCTGGCTTCAGTGCCTCAGCCTGGGACTGCATTTGGAGAGGGGCCTCCACCGAGCTGATGACAGTAAAATGAGGTCAGGTGGGTGAGTGACGGGTGTCCTTATAAGGTAAGCAGGTCACGACACACACAGACGAACAGAGAGGGAAGACCCAGTGAGGACACAGGGAGACCGAGGCTGTCTGCAAGCCCAGAGAGAGGCCACACCTGCCCACACCTGCCCACACCTGGACCTCAGATTTCCAGGCTCCAGGACTGCAAGAGAGTGAGCGTCTATGGTGCCAGCCGCTGGGTCTGGGGTGCCTCCACAGGGTGCCTTCCCAAACTAAGACACTAATATACTATTAATCTACCCCATAGTCATTTAGACCAGATTCTCTGTGCCTACACCGCCAAGACTTCCTGGACTTTGCACACGATGTCAGAAATCTTAAAGGGATTTGAAAATATACTTTTCTGGCCTCATTTTAAAACTAGCCTGTCTGTTCAGAAGCAAATAAGAATGCAGTGTGCAAGGTGACAGTTAACCACCTGCCATCTAGGTGTATCATTTGCTGGTGACACAATGCCCAAATTTTCACTTTTTCGAGATTTACAAAGTATAGGAAAATCTCATTTATCCAAAAATAATTAATCAACTACTTTGTACGAGGAACCAAGAGAAATCATCTTCTGGTCAGCACAAATCGCTTTGATCATGTGTGAACACACACATGAGTGTGTAACAAATGTAGGCCCGTGTATACAATTAATTTATTAATAACAGACTGACAAGTCCTAAGTCACTGCCCCTGGGAAGACAGCTCTGATCAGAGAACGCAGTGGAATGAGTTTGCAAAGGGCAGAGCTTTGCAAAGGGCTTTGCAAAGGGCAGAGCACAGGGGACGGCCGGCACGCGCAAGGTCCAGTCAGAGCCGGGCGGTGGGAGGAGATTTGGGGAAACCAATGAAAAAAAGATACCAGAACTGTGAAAGAGCCATCTGGAGCCCCTTAATAATGGGCCAAAACCCACACGGCTCTGTGGCTCCCGAGGGCATTGACGCGTCATCGCACCAGACAGCAAGAGACAATGATGATACTGGACAAAATAAAGTCGGTATCCTACTTTAGAAACACTTTTATTCAGTATGGCTGAAATTAAATGGACTGTTGCATAAAGAAAATTCAAATTATACAGAAGAGCTGATTTCCAGCTGTGTCACAGTAAGCGAGCTATTTCCTGCTTAGAAACACAAACTTCTCTCCCCACATCCTCTGAGCGCATCAGGGACCCCGCAAGGAGCACACAAGTAGGCCGCTGGGCTCTGAGTGCTGGAACCCACGCTTACAGCCTGGGAGGACGGCCGACCTCTGAACGCCTCAGCTCCTGGGTCAGATCACTGACTGGAAAACCGTGCCTACTTCAGACACCATATAGCTTCATTTTGCAAAGCCAAAATGATGTTTGAGACATACAGACTTTGAGCCCTAAGCTAGCACTTTGAATTTCGTATAGAGATGCACGTCAAGCTCATAGAACAACAGAAAGCTTCAAGAACAGATTTCTCAGGATTATACATGTCAGCATCTTTGTAACCTTCTAACGCATGCCTGCATTTTTGTAATGTGGTTTTTTTTTCCCTACTTGTGTTCGTATGTTTACGAAGCGCTCTCAAAGCTTGAGTTCTAGGAACTTTCTAGAAGCTGAAGAGAGTTGTTAAAATCGGATTCCATGATCAAACTCAGACTTGGGGTAAAACCAAAGCCCGCAGCAGGGAGGGAAGGAGCCCAGCTCCCTGTGGCCCCTGATGCCCTTGGCTCCAGGGGCTGCTTCTGCTTCCATGGACATGGAACCAAAGCCCTTTCTGTATCGCCTTGGGGAAGCTCCCTTGTGCTTTTTAAAAGAAGATAATTTAAACACCTTACATCCTAAACGGCACTGTGACCCCCGATTTCACTGTGATCTGTCTGACAATAGTCACGAAGCCCTCTGTGTGCCGAATGTATGCCATTCGAACGCGGCTTCCTGGAGCTCTGCCTGCCCGACTTTCGGAGAATCGGCGACTGCAGAGAACACTTTCTTGGGGAAATAAAGCAAGCATGCCCTTTCCCGATGGCCTGTTACCACCTCGTCTTCCTTATCCTTGGTGACAATGGACACCCGTGCTCATGCAGCCACCGTCCGTCTCCCCATGCCACTTTGCCAACTTGGGTGGAATGTTTCGCCTTCTGCCTAAGAAGAGTTGTGCAAGGGCTCTTTCGTGATTTTTTCCATCTTGGGTTTCCCAACCGTGTGCGTTTTGCTGTGATCAGGAGAAGTCGTGCTCAGGAGCTGCTTCACGAATATTCCCGAAAATGTCTGATTCGTAGTCCGGAGGGTCAGTTTTGGGGAAGACCAACCGCAGGGAACCCCCGGGGTCCCAAGTCCATGTCCAGAGCCCCCCAGACCTCAGGCCTGCTCCGGGCCGCTCACATGGTGAAGGACGAGGCGTTCTCGTTGTCTGCGGTCTCGCTGTTCTGCCTGGAGACGAAGGTTTCCGAGTGCAGCCTGGAGCAGGAGAAGCCGGGCGCCTTCTGCCGCCGTCGCACGCACCACAGGTCCTTCACGATCTTCAGAAAGTAACTCCTAAACTTCTGTCCGATGAAGGCATAGAGCACGGGGTTGAGACAGCAGTGCAGGAAGGCCAGGACCTCGGTGACATTGGTGGCATAGCCCAGCAGCTTCTGGCCGTGGCAGGAGCGGTTCATCCTGCCCAGCTGCACGGCCGTCACCAGGAGCACCATGTTGTGGGGGATCTGACAAGCCAAGAACACCAGCACCACCGCGATGATCACACGGATGGCCTTGTGCCGTTTGGAGTTCTGGGCCTGCACCAGGGTCCTGATGATGAACGTGTAGCAGAAGGTCATGAACACCAGTGGGATCGAGAAGCCGAAGAGGAGCTGGAGGCCCAGCATCAGGAGCTTCCACTTGATGGGGTCGGAGCCCTCGTGGTAGCGGGGCTCGCACACGGTGCTGCCCTGCACGCGGTACTTCTGGTTGAACACGAAGGTCCAGCCGGAGATGAGCACCGACGCCACCCACACCAGCAGGCAGATGGCCCTGCGGTGCACCAGCGTGCGGGACCGCAGCCGGAACGACTTGGTGGCCTGCACGATGGCGATGTAGCGGTCCATGCTGATGCAGGCCAGGAGCAGCATCCCGCAGTTGAAGTTGACGGCGTAGATGCCTTTCATCAGCTTGCACGTGGCGTTGCTGAAAACCCACTCGCCAGTGGCGTGGCTGATGGCCCAGAACGGGAGGGTGAGGACGAACAGGATGTCCGCGATGGCCATATTCAAAAGATACACATCTGTCATGGACTTGGCTTTCTTGTAAAAAGCAAAGGTGACCACCACCAAGATGTTGCCCAGGAGGCCAAAGACACATATCAGGGAGTAGGCCATGGGCACGAAGAGCCCGGAGAACCTCCTGACCTCCCGCAGGGAGCACAGTAAGGTGTCATCGTCAACTGAGTAATCCGAACTGTTACCCGACCCAAAATAGTCCTCGTTGAAGCTAAAGACGGTGCTGAAATTCATCGCCTCCTGGAAAGTGAACGAAGGTAGGGTCAGCTGTTGTGTGACCTGCAGGGAGCCGCGACCGACCGACATGACACCCCGGCCAAAATAAAACAGACGCTCACCCCGCTCATTGCGGTGCTGGCTCTCGGCAGGAGGGGCAGGCGTGGATGGGCGGGTTGGACAGTCAGGCCCTCTGGCTCAGCAGCGGAGATAATGGGGGGACGTGCGTCTAAGGAGGAAAGAAAGCAAGACACACTGTGATTGAGACAAGCATTCCCGGGGAGCCCGACAATTACGTGGCTGGCGTTCTGTTTCCCTTGGACACAAAGAGTACACGGCATGCTAATTTGCAGGAAAATAATCCTTTAGAGCAAGGGTCGGCAGCCTCTTTCTGCAAAGGACCAGACAGTAAAATATTTTAGACTCTGGAGATCCTGTAGTCTCTGTCCCAACAACTAGAATCTGCCCTGGTGGCTTGCGGGCGACACGGACAACTTCACACGTGAGCGGGCTCGGCCGGACTTAGCTGTCATGGCTACAGTTTGTCAAGCCCCGATCGAGGACATAAAAAAGGGAGATGCCAGCCAAACCACAGATTCGGATCTGCACAGAAATCTTGGTGCAAAATGCAACTCAGTGACACTCCGCAGGATTCCAGTGAACAAAATCTGCGGGACTGTGGGTTGCATCTACAATACTTAGGATTCACAGTCCTTGCCTATAAGTAGTGTAGAGTGTAATTCCGTGGCTTTCACCCAGCTGGGCATGTGAGAATCCCTTGTAGAGTTTTTTCAAGTTTGAACGTGAGAGTCATTCTCAAGATACGCGGAATAAGATCCCCTGGCTTGAAGGGCAGGAGCAACGTACATATTTATCTCTTACAAGACACAGGTATTGCCATCGTGCCCTCGAGCTAACAAGCACCAGTCTGCTGGGCAGACACATCACAATCGTCAGAAACCAGACTGCGGGCGGAAAGGTTAGAGATGGTCGCTGGGCAGGCCCCCTCGGTCCTTGGAGAACGGGCATAGGGCCGGCAAGGGACAGTAGAGTAGGTGGAAAGGAATCGTGGGTGCTGAGTGTTTGCGCCTCCATGGTGGGGCCAACCCCACTGGTTCAGGGTGACAGCCACCAACCGAGTTGCACGCAGCAGGTGATGTGCTGGGAATGTCCAGAGGGACGATGCACAGGACCGGACTCAAGGAGTCCCCTGAGATGAGTCAGGACTGACCTGGGGCCCCAGAAGGAAGGACTCAGACAGCCAGCAAGAAGGAGGAAGAGCACAGAATTACAAGCCTCGGGTGCACAGGCAGAGACTCGATTGTGCTACGCCACTTGGTCCTCACCTGTGCGGTCAGTGTCACTACCAGGCATCTGGGGGAGGAAGTCAGTAAGACCCAGACCCCAGCCTGAGGACTCTCTGAACACAGTTCGCATATCACTTGATTCTCGTTGTGTTGTTTACACAGTCACGGGCCAGGTGGCCCAAACCCAGTTTCCTCCCTGATGTCTGGAGCCATCACTTGGGAAGCAAGTCTTTGCTGCCTCTCAGCCATTGCTCTGAACGTTGACACTAGGGGCGGTGGGGGAGGGCGGGGGCAGTCATCTGTGCACGTATGCAGTGACCTACAGCTGTACATTCTCACTGAGGGCTTCAGGGCATGCAGAAAATCCAGAACATAAAGGCTTGGTGTGGCAAAAGCATATAGGAGATGAACATACCATCTGAATATCAATGGGACATGTCAATCAAACAGGACTGCGAGATTTATTCTGCCAGCCACGACAGAGTCACAGAAACAAAATGTACCCTACTGTGTGAAACAACCAGAAACACCTGGAAAATAAATGAAATAACAGTTTTCAGACTGTTGGGCAACTGATGTCCCAAGACTGTGGTCCCTGACCAGAAGAGAACAGGAGAAGTGAGCACGACCTGGGCCCTGGGAAGCTTCCAGTTCCCACAGAAGCAGTTTCCAAGTGCAGAGCATGGGGACAAGCTGAACAGGGAATGGGGACCTCGCTGAGGACACAGGGATCAGAGTACTGGGAGGTCAGGGCAAAATGAAGTGCGAGAGAGGAAGGAGCTACACACAGAGAAAGGGGAGCTGCAGAGAGGTGTTCCTGAGAGGAAGCAGTGCAAGAAGAGTGTGAGAAAGTGAGACAGAGAAATCCTCAGAGCCCTCACAGGCTAGAAAGAGCTCTTTCCCACAGAAGGGGTAGCAGCACCTTCTAAGTCCCAGAGGACTGAAGAGCAGCCTTAGAACAACACCACTGGAGGAGTGATACTCCTAAAATCTTCCCACAGTGACGGCTACTCTGAGCCAGCCACAGCAAAGCTTGAAAGAAAGTCTCAGGTGACCCATCTGGTTCCAGTAACATCACTATATCCCAGAGCAAAGCCCCAAATCATTTAAAGACCTGCCATGAAATGCAGCCTTCAGTCACGTAAAATTCATGTCAAGAATCCAAACAAAAATTTCTAGACCACTGGAGTCTGAATGTGTGTGCTTTCCGGAAATTCATATGCTGAAGCCTAATCCCCAAGGTGGGGCATTTCAAGGTGGTGCCTCCCCACCACTCATGAATGGGATTCGTGTTCTTACAAGAAGAGACACAGCTTGCTTCCTCTGTCTGCTCCCCACCTCTGGAAGCCTGAACCAGGGGGTCCTCACCAGACACTGGGTCTGGGGCACCCGGATCTTGGACTTCCCAGCCTCCAGAACCATGAGAAATAAAGGCGTCCTGTTCAAGCTATCCTATCTGTGGAAATCTGCTACAGTCTCTCACACTGACCGTGACACAGACATTTGAAGAAACAGGGAAATATGACCCATAATTGACACAGGAAACAAGAATGACCGAGATAACAGAAAAAGTTGGTAACTACTATCCACTGATCCAGATGCCCAGGAGGGTAGAGGTAAGCACCGGACAATGAAGAAAGTGACAAAAAAATATAAGAAAGACCCAAATAAATGTCCTATAGATGAAAGACAGGACATATAACATGAAAAAAACACTGATGAGTATTAACATACACAAATCAATGTAATCCAATGCCGTAGCAATACTTGGAACATTTGGCAATTGAGACTGGGAAAAAATTATAATCGCATAAAAAACCATGACTGATGAGGACATCTTAAATCAATACAAGATCTCCATGCTGAAGGCTAAAACATTGCTGAGAGAAATTAAGATCTAGGTTACAGGAGAAGTGTATCAGGTTCAGGATTAAATAATCCAATAGTGAGATGTTGGTTCTCTCCAAACTGCTCCACAGACACCACACGATCCAAATCAAAATGGTGGCAGGGTTTCTGGAAAAAAATGACCGGCTGATCCTGCAGTTTATATAGAAATCCAAGGGACTGAGAAGGCCAAAACCATCTTGAAAAAGAAGACAGAAATCTAAGATTCCTACTACCTGGTTTCAAGACACACTATGAAGCCACAGGAATCATGGCAACATGGTGTTGGTAACAGGATAGATGTGGAAGTCAACGGACAGAACAGAGTCCAGAAATAGACCCACACGTCCATGGCCAGTGGATTCTTAACAAAGGTGCCAAGGTAATTCTAGAGGGAAAACCAGTGTTTTCAATAAATGGTGCAGGGCCAACAAGGTGTTCATGCATAAGAAGTTGATCTTTTCTTTTCCTCACGCTACAAACAACAACAAAAAACTCTAAATAAATTATAGCTCTAAATGTGAGAGCCAAAACCATAAAACATCTGAGGAAAACAGAAGAGAAAATCTTTGTGCCCTTGGAAATGGTAGATGTCTTATCTAGGCTGCAATAGGCATGAGCTGTAAAAAAAAATGAAATAGAAAATTGATAAATTGAAATTGATCAGAATTTAAGGTGCACCTGGGTGGCTCAGTCAGTTAAGTGCTTGCCTTCGGCTCGGGTCATGATCCCAGGGTCCTGGGATCGAGCCCCCTGTCAGACTCCCTCCGTGGCAGGAAGCCTGCTTCTCCCTCTCCCTCTGCCTCTCCCCCTGCTTGTGTGCATGCAAACACACACTCTGGCAAATAAATAAATAAAATCTTTTCAAAAATTTTTGTAATTGATCAGAATTTAAAATTTCTTCTTTTTGAAAGACACTTGAGAAAAGTAAAAACAGATCATAGAATGGGAAAAAAATGTTGTGAACTTGTATCTGATCATGCATCATATCCAGAATATACAAAGAACTCTTACAATTGAATGTCAAGAAGGAACAGGCAAAAAAATGTGAAAGGAGTTCACCAAAGGAAATACATGGGTGGCAATTCTGTACGAGAAAACTTGTTCGATTAGTCATTAGTCATTAGGGTGATTAGTCATTAGGGAAATGCAAATTAAAAGTGCAATGAGATACCATTTCTCACCCACTTGATGGCTGAAAGTCAGGGGCAGACAAGACAGGAGGCACGGATGGAGACGTGGGAGATGAACAAGCAGTCACATGGCCACGCTGAGAAGACCACAGGGCAATGTCCTACAACGTTAAATACACACTCACCGTATAAACCAACAGCTGACTCTTACGTTTTTAGCCAAGAGAAATGAAAATGAAAGACTAGTGCTTGAATGTTCCCAGCAGGTTTCTCTGTGACAGCCCTGGATTGGAAAAACAGAGGATTCCATCAGCAGGTGGACAGATAAGTAAGTTGTACCATCTCCGTATCCCAGATCACGGCCCCCAAGCAAGAGGAGCAGGGTCCTGATGTAGCGCCAGGCAGGGGCGGGGATCGCAGAGGCATTTTGCTGGGTGAGGAACCCAGACATACAAGACCAGGCACGGCGTTATCCCACTTACGTGAAATTCTAGAAAAGGCAAAGCAAGAGTGGTGAAAGTCAGGTCCATGGTTGTGACATGCCTGTTTTACAGGCGAGTCCCTGTCACGCCTCAGGGATGAGAAGAGACTGGCTGAAAGGGACAGAGGGACCTTTCTGTGGTGACAGAAGTGTCCCCTGTCAGGATGGTGATCTAGGCGGGCATTCGTCAAGACCCACTGGATCAGATACTTCAGGCTGGTGACCTTCGGTGCACATAAACGAAACCCAAGAGCGTGAATCCAGGAACCACACAAGGTCCAGGCAAACATGCTGGTTAGGACAACAGGGGCTGTAGGTCAGGGTCCCCTGAGGACAGGGGCGCGTGCATCTGTGAGCAAGACAGGGCTTGAGGCAGCCGCTGGAGTAGGGAAAGCCCTGACTGGGGGACGTGGGGGGACACGGCAGGGGCCACGGGGCTGCTGGAGGGAGTGCTCGGTGGGAGCCATGGCCGGGCTGCGCGATCACAGAGGGGACGGACGGCGTGCCAAGCCGAGGGGGGCCATCCGGGCTTCCCAGGAGGAGGGCGGGGGTGGGGGGCCATGAGGACGTTGGGATCATGCGGAGGCTGGTGGCTGTGAGGGCTGGCAGCAGAGCAGCCGTCAAAGGGGGACATCCTCTTGCGCTCCGGACTCAGGGCCAGCGGGAACCCCAGCGGGAATCCCGCTTCAGAAAAACGGTTTCTTCAATCACCCCCTGACCTATAATGTCTTCTGAATTCACGTTTAATTCTGCTCAACGGACGTTTATGGGCTGTCTGCGGAGGATGCCACGGGGCACAAAGATGAGGCACACGTGAGCGGCAGCCCCGAGCCTCTGGCAAACTGGCCGTTGTAAAACCGCGCGGCGCCAGCGGCAGCCCCGGGAGGCCCAGGGATCCAAGCGGCGGCTCGTGGCCGGTGCCCGCGGGGGCAGGGGGCGCGGGCGCTCAGGCCAGGTCGGGAGGCGCGGGGGCTCGTTCACCCGCTCCGTGTGAACAATCTAGAAATCTGGGCAGCGGCGAGTTCCATGCTGTTGTGGTTAAGAGTCAGTGTCCTCGGGGGAAAATCCCATCGTCAAGTGCACGTGGATGCCAGTCCCTCGTGTGACTGGAAGTGAGTCAGCGTGCCCCCAACCGCATCGTCACCGCACACTCACGCCACGTGCGCTGGGGAAACCGTGCTGGTGACCGACCGGCGTCTGGGCCACCACAAGCCCTGAGGGAGCCCATACGCGTTTTGCGCAAGTAAATCACCTCGGGTCCTGGGTGGCAAATGTCGCCTTTTTGGAGAAACACGTTCTGAACTTCTTGTTACAAACGTGGAGATGGGAAAGTCATGAAGACATTGTTGACCTTCGTCACCGAACGGAGGGGGGATGTACTGTCTTATCTACCGGGGTTGTGGCCGCCGCGGGGACACGTCCGTTCCCGCCGAGCCCGCAAGCCCACAGTCGAGAAGCTTCGGGACACGGCAGGCTTGCCCCACCTTGTGCGGGAAGCTCATCTCTGCCCCCCGCGCTCTCCCTCCCGGGCACAGGCTCGTGGCCGCCAGCAGCCTTGCCCGCTCTTACTGCGAAGGCAGCAGATGGCCTGGAAGCGCTCCCGGGCTCACCCGATTCTAAAATGTAATTTTCCGTCTTTGAAATTCGAGTATTTCCTAAGTCACCGTCTCTCCCACGGCCGGGAATCCGAGCACTTGCCCAGAGCCCGCTGCTGTGAAGAGAGTCTGGGGGACGAGCTGCTCGGACTTGTGCTCGGGGGGTGTCCCGTCCGCTGAGAGGGAACCGTGACGACCCGCTTAGAAACGCTGCTCCCTCCCGCCTGGGTCTGCGGTGAGGACCCTTCCTCCCGCGACCCCGCCGCCGCTGCCTCAGGGCCCCAGGGCCAGCGCCTGCCTGAGCCTCGGCCCCTCACGGGCTCTTGCCCCCTCGGGCCCCTGGGGTCTCCCGTCCAGCCCACCGTGGCGGCCCCGAGGGAGATGCGGAAGCGGGAGGCCCAGGTCCGGACGAAGCGCGTGGGGTCCGGGAGGACGGACGGAGGAAGAGCCCTCGGAACTCGGCCGCGGGGAGACAGAGGGTCCGCGCCCGGGCGGTGCCGGCGGGAGACTGGCCGGGGTTCGGAAGGGCGGAGGGGGGGAGGCAGGGCGGGAGCGCTGGGGGGGCCTGCAGAGCAGGGAGGCCGCGGGGACACTGCGGGGCTCCGATTACATGTGCATCGGCAAGTCCTCGAGCCGTGCGGAACGACAGCTGGCGGGTGACTCTCCCTCCCCGGCCGGGCTGGGCTCTGTCCCCAGCCCGGTGCCACCCGCTGTTTTTATGACTGTGAGGGACAAAAGCAGAGGAGGCAACTCATCAGTCTGAAGACTAGAATTATTAAACCGGGCGGCAGAGTCAGAACTCGGGCAAGAACTCGGGCGGAGTCAAACAGCGGGTGGGATGGCGCAGGGTAAGACTCCGTGGGGGGATCAGAGGTTCTGCGCTTGGGTTTCAACGGTCAGTTACTCAGGTAGAAAATGAAAGTTTGGCCTCAGGACCAACGGGAGTCTTACGTGGTCGTCCTTCCACCGAGAGACGACGGAATCTGTGCCACATGAGCTACACGCGACTATGGGAGGTTACCGTCATCTGCATCATTCTGTCCCTGGACCACGTGCGCCCGCGCGCTCCCCGACAGACACTGCTCCAATGGACAGGGTCAGGGCGCGCAGTTGGCAGAAGCAGGGCCCCAGAGATCCCCAGGCCTCAGCCCCAGAACCTGGGGAAACATGCCTTCCCATGCCAAACGGGACTAAGCCTTTGAACCCTGAGATGGGAGACGACCCTGGATGGTCCCGGTGGATCCTGAGTCGCTTCGAGTCCTTAACAGTGGGGATCTTTCCCAGCCCAGATGGAAGAGGGAAGAGAAGAGATGGGAGGGGTGGATGGGCTCGCCCATCGCTGCCTCGAAGACCAAGCGGGTGGTGGGCTCCGGGAGCTGGGACCCCCCACGCGGCCCCCGACAGCCAACATGAGGAACGTGGCTCTCAGTCCCACAAGCACCAAGAGCTGAAATCTGGCCGCAATCCGACTGAGCGCGCAGACAGGTCCTGCTTTGGAAACTCAGAAGGGAACGCCGTCCTGCCAGCGCTCCCCCAGCCTGGTCGGGCCTGGCCCGCACGCGTGACCCACAGAGCTGTGAGGCGCTCGTTCTGCACGGTTGAGTGACTTTGCGAGGACAGCAGTAGAAAACTAAAACTCTGCTCCCTAAACGCATCCTGCTAAAATTAATTTGTTTGCTTTTAGGTCAAATCAGGAAAAGTCTGAGGCTTAGGATGAGGTAGGTGAGAGTCCCACCGACCCTGCTCCGGTCAGACTCACGCGGTAATTTTGATTGCGTGATGGGCAACGTGAGCGACCGGAATCAGGCCCAACGGCCAGGCGGGGAGAAGCAACCACGCGCTACGCCGGTCACGTGGCCTGAAGACGCCGGGTCAGGCAGGAATGAAGTCATCAGGTAACCAGAGGGTCTCGCCTTGCAGTCCCACGGGCAGAGGTTACACAGACAGACCGTGGCCTAACATCAGTAGAATGGCTGGGCCATTGAGCGAGACGGGCACGGGCTCCCTCCGGAGATGCGTCCCTGTCACGCCCTGGCTGGTGAGTCTTCACCGAAGATGAGGTGGCGAGGGCTGCACCTCGTTCTGCACGTCTGAGGGACTTTGCGACACCCACTAAATGGGGCTCCAGGGACCGTGAACCGGGACCGGCCCTCCTTGGAAATACACTAATGGCATTTGCCAAAGACAGAAACCCGGGGGGCCCCATCAAAACATCTGAATGAGCTTTTGAGCAGACTATACCTGTACCTACATTTCTGACTACACACGAACGGGATTCGACAGACTAGGAGCTCCGTCCACGGGAGCAAGGGAACTAGACATCCGGGGGTCTTCTCTTTGCATGATGGGTGGGTATCAACTGGGGACTTTTGTGACGTTTTCACGCACACTTCCCACAACGCCTCATGTTGACTGGTTACTGGAGCCCGTTTTCGGTGAGCTGGGTCTAACGGTTTGGGCTCCTCCAGGAATGCGCCTCCTGCTCCCCTGCATCTTCTGCATCACTAGAAAAATGGGACGTTGGCGACAGCCATAGGTCCTGTGGGTGTCTGCTCTGACCGCTCAGCTCTTGGGGTCCACACCCAGTCCACGTTACTCTCACCCATATTCATGTGTGGGGACTTCTGCTTCCGAGGGAATTCCAGCATCAAGGGACCAGAGCACTGGACTAGACCCGCATCTGAAAGTGGTTCCCAGGAAGGCTCTGGGTGAAAAGAAGGGGGGAAGTGGGAGGGAGATGGCTCTGCGGTTGATAAGTTTGGGAAATGCCACTAACCGCATCCCTCTCCTGGACACTGACACAGCAGTTTCCTAGATCCTTCAGAGCCCTGCTTGCACGAGCAGTAACAACCTCCCAGACCCCCGCCCCCCAGATCAGAGCCTGGGACTGACCCCTGAGTCGCTCCCTTCTCATGGGCGTGCTCAGAAATGAACTTTCATTAAAAGATACACCTTTGGGGCACCCAGGTGGCTCAGTGGGTTAAGCCTCTGCCTTCGGCTCGGGTCATGATCTCAGGGTCCTGGGATCGAGCCCCACATCGGGCTCTCTGCTCAGCGGGGAGCCTGCTTCCTCCTCTCTCTGCCTGCCTCTCTGCCTGCTTGTGATCTCTGTCTGTCAAATAAATAAAAAAAAAAAAGATACACCTTTGTGGGGGCTCCCCTTCCTGTCTTAGAGGCGCATAACGATAAATCTCATGAGACCTTTACAAAGTGTTACTTTAAGAAAAATTCAGTGTGACTTAATGAGAGTCACATTTTTAAAAAATAGTGTTGAAAATGTTAACGTACATTTTTGCTGCAGTGAGAGAGCGACTTCCTGTACGATTTTTGTTCGATGCCACATGCAAAAGAGTCCCAGAACCTAACGGGCAATTGACTGAGTCATTCACAAATGAAATGAACGGGGTGCCTGAGGGGCTCGGTCCCTTGGGCGTCCAACTCTTGGTTTTAGCTCAGGTCATGATCTCAGGGTCATGGGGCCCCTTGTCGGGCTCTGTACTCAGCCCAGAGCCTGCCTGAGAGTCTCTCTCTACCTCTCTCAAATAAATGATTAAGTCTTTACTATGTGCCCTAAAAACCAGGCCAGCCCTGGAAGCCAAGGAAAGGTTGGCAGCCCACGCGCCACCGCTGAGAAGGCAGGCAGCGGTCCACTTACCCCCAACTCAAGCACGCCCCTGCGCAGAGGAGTCCCACCGCACCTCCGTTCCTTGAACTCTGAGGGCCTTGGGGGTTCCTTAGTCACCTGAGCAGGGGCAGGTGGGACACATTCAGGTTCCTAGCAGCAAGCATCCTAGCTGGGGCCGCTAACCGGCACACGCTCAGGCCAGTCACGCTCTTTGGGGACCAGGAATGGGCAGCGGCAGACAAGGGGGCCGCAAACGGGAAGCAGGAGCCCCTAGAGAGGAGACAAGTTCTGGAAAAGCAGAAGGGGCCAGCACACCGACTTCCACTCCGGGTCCTCCGGCTAAGATTGGAGCCTGCCCAAGAAAACTAAATCTGGGGAAAATATTAATAAGACATCAAAAAATTACCAGCAAGGAAAACTGCTAAAATTTTCACCAAACAAGTTGAACAGTTAAAAATTGAATAGAAGCAGATTTTAAATCTGTGCTTACTTTCATAAACAGCGATGGCCCACAGGATACAGAACGAGAACTGAGCAGAAGCGTGCGTGTGTGTGCGCACACATGTGTGCACAAGGGCATGAGTGTAGATAGGTTGTGTTGTGCGTGTGTGCATGTGTTGTGCGTGTGTGTGCATGTGTGTTGTGCACGTGTGTGTACATGCATGCGCGTGTGTGAGAGCACCGTGGGGGTGTGCTACAAGGTAGTCACGATTGCACACTGGACACCAGGGATCGCCACTCTACACCTCTTAGCTCTTTTAACAAAAACCCTTAGAGGTAGACACTATACCCATTTTTCTGATGGAAGACTAGAGGGCGGTTCGCTCTAAGCATTCTAATCCACTTTGTCTCCACGGGGTCTTCCTGAAGGACGGTAAACTCTCAGGAGATCTCAGATAATATGTGTATTTTAAAACCTTTTAATTGATATCAGAATCTCCTGTCCTGCAACTGTAGGTACTCAATAAATGTACGTTTTCTCAGCTCACTTGGATCATGGGCACACAGTGCATTATCCTTTTTTAGATGAACATCAGCCAAGCTGAAACTCTAGGCTGGTCCCTTCTGCTTTCAAACAAAGCCGGTTAAGACAGAAGCCAAGAGGTTTTTTTCCAGTGATTTGTTTATAAGTGTATTTTTTTTTCTTTTGGTTTTTCTGCTTCTTTGGAAACTCACTTTTATATTTTCTTTTTTGTTTGCAGAAATCATACTTTCCTCATTGTAAGAAAAGCTCTAATGCAGACCTTGCATTTATCGCTTCCCAGGGCTGACCTCCACAATCTCTGTTTCTGTTCCTGCTACAGTGCAGGCTTCGGGGGGATCTAGAGCAGACCCTCCCCAAGCCCATCACACACTCTTCCGTGGTCGTGAGACACTCACTTCCTAATCATTATGGCATTTGCAGCCATTATCAGAGTTTTTCTGTATTCCCCTGAATCTCATAAAAATTTCCACCCCATCAACTTCTCCTAAACAACACCTCGCAAGCTCCTTCCGACTCAATCCCCGGCTACTCAGAATGCCCACCCACTATCTCCCATTGCACAGATCACATTTGGCATTGGTCTCAAAACATTTCTTAGCTTAGTTTTCAGCTCTCCAAACTTTTTATGTTAAATAAATGTCTGCATTTCTCTCAAGACCACTGCCCTGCAGGTATCTGGCTGTCTGAAGAAGCGATGCCCGGTCCGTGCCCCAACTGTGCACATCAGCTGTGCAAGGCAATTGGGATAAATCACTCACTGTGCACTTGGAGGCAAAAGGGATTTTTGAAAGCACAGTCCTGTTCCTAAAGCCAGAAAGACAACGTCTGCAAAACCAAGACTGCTTTATCGGGTGCAACACAGTCCCCAGGCCAGTGTCCTGGGATTCCTGAAGCCGCCCAGGCGAGAGTGTCAAAGAAGGAAGACGGTTTTGAAAGCAGCGACGGGCTTGGCCGTGCTCACCTTAGAAATGCCGTGATCCGACGGGAGCCGTCCCACTACGCCCTCCCAGGGATGCTTCACCTCACCGCTGTGATCCTCTTGACAGGATGCAATTTCTAGTAGCCATTAAGAAAAAAAAAAAAGTGAGAGACCAGAACCAGCCAAAAGCAAATTTGCTGAACTACCACTTCCTACTTAAAAGTAACGCCTTTTGGCCCACATGCAGAAGGTTAACCCCGTGTGTCCTGCGGCACCAGATGATCCTGTGACTCCCTGGAAGCCGAGCCCCGCCTGAGGGGGAGCCCAGGAGGTGGGAGACCTGGGTGGCTGTGCTCCTCGCGGTGACCTCGAGCTGCTTCTCCACTCGTGGCCACGGTTTGTGCTCAAACCTTCCGCCCCTCCCCCGCCACCTTGCCTGATGGTCTCCGTGAGCAAGGACACTCGGCACGGTGCCTGGGAAGGCGCAGACGGGTCTGGGAACGGGTACATGCGGCTGTGGTTAGGGCAGCTCCTGGAGCCCCTGCGCCTGGATTTCCCCCAAAATCTGTGCACCCACAGATCAGTTCCTGACCCTGCGGGGACGCCCCAGTTCCTTCCTCTGTCAGATAACGGCCGTGTGGCTCCTGCCTCGGCCTGTCCTGGGAACACGGGTCGGTCCCCGTGGAGCAGGGAGAACAGCTCTCAACGAGTATGAGCTGTGGTTATGTGACTGGGGCGTAAGGACGAGTCCCGAGAAGCTGGGCACGTGACCTTTATGAGACGGCAGGTGACAGAGCTGAGTACGCTGTCGTCAGAGGTAACAACTCATGATTCGCTTGGGGAACTCATTTTTAGGGGTGAATGATTTCAAAAACAGAAAAAAAAGCGAACAAGGAGAAAGAGTTCTGGAATCAGAAAGGTGTTGCTCAGCATAGAGTGTGCTGCTGTGGCTCGAGTCTCAGGAAACACCAAAGGTTTTGTAGCAAAGGGACCCAGAGAGCAACGCGAGCCAGGACGGGACCAGCTGGGGCTGCCAGGCCCGCGGGCCGAGCGTCTCTGCCGCCTCCCTGAGCTCACCGGGCGCCCACAGCGGCTCGGGACTCTCCCTGCGTGTCCTGCACGGACGCTAGTCAGCCCTCACGCCTGCCTGAAGTCCCCTGAGCCCCGCGTGTCCCCGCGCCCGGGCAAGCATGACACATGGAGCCTGGCGCCTTGTCAGCTTCTCTTGGGAACTGGCTGACCAGGACAGCTGCTTTTCTTGGCGGAAGGGACAGTTCCCTTCGTCCAGTTGTCCTCTCCCCCCCGCAAAACAGTCTGCTTGTCCTCTTTCTTCCCCTTTCTCTGTAGAAGCAAAGCCTTTTCCTCTTTGATTCTGAGCCACTCATGGGTCTTATGGTCACAGAGACCCCCACTGCCTTTGTCCCTACCTGACAAAAGTCCTTCTGAATAAAAATCCCTCCACACCAAGAGGTGCTGCTCTTGGACAGAGCTTAAGATGTCCATCGACGCAAGGTGTCCCATCCCCTCTTCTGTGTGAGAGGAACACTTCCGTGGGACTTCCCTCGGGGTCCCTGCCCTGCGGCGCTCCTCCTTGCTCTTCTTCCCTCCCTTGCCTCATCTCCGCCCGCCCTTCACCACGTCCCCCAACCTCCGAGGTTCTGCTTCTTGCTGTGGGTGGAAGCTGCTGGAAGGGCTGCCTTCTAGGGGCCCCGAAGGCCTCACAGAGGAAGACACCGGCCCCTGGGGGATTGGGGGGTGCGTGCATCCTGTGCTCTCTACTGAGTCCCACAAACATCCCCTTCGACGGTGTCCTTGGGCAGGCAGGGGGGAAGTAAGCCCTTTCAGAGCAATTATAGCCCTCGACTCGGTCTGACTAAAAAAAAAGAAAAAAAGACAGAAAACAGATCTGATTTTGCTAAGAAACACCGCCCAAAAACCAGAAACTGGGAAAGTGGCGTGTTGAGGAAAGGGCCATCGTGCAGCCTCTCGGAGAAGCCCGGGAGCAGGGCTCAGTCTCTCCTCTCGCGGACGGCGCTGGCCGTGCTCTGGGGCTCACCGTCTGGGGTGGCTCTCGCTGCAATCTTTGCCCCAATATCCCTTCTGTTCTGCAAGCAAATCCGAATTATACATCATCCTTGGAAGCTCAGACCCATTTTGTCCTCATCTCTCTAGAAACAGGCCCATAGCAAACCCCCCTGAGCTCTCAGCCTGAGGCGATCGTCCTCACACTTAAAATGGTGCTGCTGAGGGGGGCACCTGGGTGGCTCAGTGGTTAAAGCCTCTGCCTTAGGCTCGGGTCATGATCTCAGGGTCCTGGGATCGAGCCCCGCGTCGGGCTCTCTGCTCGGTGGGGAGCCTGCTTCCTCCTCTCTCTCTGCCTGCCTCTCTGCCTGCTTGCGATCTGTCTCTATCAAATAAATAAAATCTTTAAAAAAAAAAAAAAACCAGTGCTGCTCGTTTCATAGACAGCGAGAGCTGCGTGAGAAGCGAGAGATACAGTCCGCAGCTGTGCGTCTTACGGGCACGATTTTCCTGCCTGGAGGCCCGGCGTGCGGGAAGCGCGTTCAGCCCGAGGCCGGCTGCGGTTCGGTACTGAACGCGCGACCAGGAGGAACCGCTTCGGAGCGCGGGGAGCGCGGCTGCTGCAGCTCCGCGGGCCGAGCTTTCCAGCGGCTCCTGCTTCTGACCGCTGGTCCGGCCGGGGCAGGGCAGGAGCCCTTTCGGCCGCCGCCGCTCGGAAACGCAGCGCGCAGGTGAGGCTCTGGCCACGGACACGCGCCAGGGAGTCCGCACCGGCTCCCGAGAGAGCGGAAGGTTGAAAGGAAAAACAGGCACTTGGGAAATGTGTGTAATTATGAATAAACAACTTCTTAAATTATAAGCATTATAAAATCCTTAAAAATGTCCATGATTTCAAGCAACAATTGCGTAAAGAAAGTTTTTCAGTCAAATGGATTTCCTCACCGTTTGCCTTAGAGGAAGACAAGGGACTCAATAAGCTTTGCGGGTACTTTCAAAAAGATGATTGACACCCAGACCACCAGTGTCCACCGAGGGGCCTGAGGCTGCAGCGTGGACGCCCCTTCGGCGGCCCCGTAGGCCCTGGGCCCCCGCTGCCCTGACCGTCGCGCCGGCCGCCAGCAGAGTCATGGGCACCGTTCCCGAGAAACGCGCCGGAGCCTTGTTGCAGGCCAGCGTGCGGGGTGGCGGCGACCTCGCTGACCTTGGCGCTCTGTGCACGTCTCGTGCTATTGGCAGGGAGGAAACGGCCACTTTCCATTCTTCTACTCCTGACACGGGTGTGCTGCTCGCCGGTCAAGAGTAGGACCCAGTTTCCATCTTCTTGAATCTAATCGGACCTGGCGACTTGCTTGGCCGGTAGGACAGAGTAGAGGTCGTCATCTGGGATTTCTGAGGCTGCACACTGGGCCTCCTGGGATGCATGCTTCCTCTGGGAACCCCGCGGAAACCACACAAGGAGAGGCTGGGTGTAGGCGGTCCGGCAGAGAGCTCCCGCGGGGACGCCTGCCGCCAGCCAGGTGGGTGGGACACTCAGCTGGGCCCGGTCAACCCCCAGAGCCACAAGAGATAATAGTAATGATAACAACAACAACATAATAATTAATCATTGTTTTGAGCCACAACTGCAGGTGGTTTGCCAGCAAAGAGGTAACAGGAATGGTTCTCTACTTTCCATCATGCATGCCAGACCTCCTCTGAAATCATAAAGATGCAAGACAAATATTTTAAAACCAAAATAAAACACACATTTTTTAGGAATGATGGAAGGAAGGGAGGGAAAGAAAGAAAGAAGGAAAGAAAGAAAGGGAGGGAGGGAGGGAGGCGGAAGGGAAGAAAAGAGAGAAAGGGAGGGAAAGAGAGAGAGGAAGGGAAGGAGGAAGGCAGGCAGGCAGGCAGGCAACCACCATTCCTGAGAAAGGCAGCAGTTACAACAGGCGCTGGAAGTAGGGGGACAGGGAGAGGGAGGGGATGGGAAATCTAAAATCATAACATTGTTGGAAACGTAGGAGTGGGATACACTGGAAATTGGATCTCAGACTCAGCAGTGGCTTGGATCCATGCCACGCTGTTTGGATCTACCTCTTTTCTTCCATACAGAATTAAGAAAACGCTACTCAGCAAATTATGTCAGCAATCTCCCCGGTTAGGATAAAAGTGCAGTTTACAGGGGGAATTACCAGCTTTGCTGACATCTCAAATTTTAGAATTTACAACAATTTCAAGCTGTATAGCCTTCATGTTCACTGCCTGCTCTAGCTCTGGGCCTGCAGAGTTTTGACTCTGCGTCCTAAATTATCTGGCCTGAAAGTTGTACTCATAAAAGCCACTCCAACCTATTCTGCCTCTTATAAGTTCATATTTTCAGGTAACTACCACATGCATGATACTATGTACAGATTCATGGTTCAATTTATTTCCTGACTTTAAGAAACTCACACAGTTGGAAAACAGAGAAAAATCCCTTGTGTTAGCTACACTGCTGTGTTGGCAAGGCTGAATGTGCTTCATCATTGAGAAGACAGTATTGATTGGTGGAGCCTTCAGAGGAGGGAGGGAGTGTGTGCTTCTAGCCACTGCACCGGTCCGAGCAGTCTTTGTGAAAAAGGAAGGGCTGGCACTCAGCCAGGGAGGATGACGATTATTTAGCCAGGGAAGAGGAGGTATGGAGGCAAACAGCTCCAGCAAGGAAAGCACAAACATGGACTGGAACGTGAGAACAGAGAGAAGGATGGGACAGCAGGGGAGCTTTGAGAGTCGTGGGGTGACCGGGAGCAAGTTCCCAGAACTGACTGGAGAGGAAGTGATACCACGCGGGAGGCATGGAGGGGAGGGAGGAGTAGCTGATAGTCCAAAGACCAGCAGCCAGGTGCTTTGGGTTCATACCTTGACATTTCCCTTATTCTGTGTCATTAACCCTCACAACAAGGTAGTGTTGGTGTGGTCAAACCGAAACTCAGAAATAAAGCAACTTCCTCAAATGTAGACGCGTAGTAAGTTGAAGCGCTAAGGCTCAAAGTCATGTCCTCTGATCCCAAAGTTCATGCATGTTTGGGAGACATTTTGAAAAATTAGTAAGAGGGACGCCTGGGTGGCTCAGTTGGTTGGGCGGCTGCCTTCGGCTCAGGTCGTGATCCCAGCGTCCTGGGATCGAGTCCCACGTCGGGCTCCTTGCTCGGCAGGGGGCCTGCTTCTCCCTCTGCCTCTGCCTGCCTCTCTGTCTGCCTGTGCTCGCTCGCTCTCTCTCTCTTAAAAAATAAATAAATAAAATCTTAAAAAAAATTAGTAAGAAACAAGACAAAGAAGGAGTTAAAATGATGCCAATTTTTCCATCTCAACAGGACAGGCAGCTAAGAACTGGGAAGCTATTTCTAAGTTTCTAACATCTGCCTGTGGCGACATCACAGAGACTTGTGTGAGGGGAAGGAAATTAATTTCATATAAGGTACACAGAAGGTCTGTGTAACTGGAGATTATTGACACGAATTTAGATCTGTCTCAGTCACATATTAGTTGTTTTCAAGTCAGTCTCTGGGGGTCTGTCTCCCCATTGATAAGATAAAGAGTAAAGATTTCTAAAAGTGTGAGCTTAAGACCCGTAGAGTGCGCATCGCCTACAGTATCTGCCCCATCATTCTGCACAGAGAGGTTGTAATTGAGCTCAGAGGTGTGGACAGAAGTCTGGGAGCGTGTGCTTATGCTTAGGAGCGAAAGAACAAATTGAAGTGAGTGAAAAAGACCAGAAAGAAGTGGCCAGAGGAATTAGCACAGTGTTCCTGGGGTGCCTGGATGACAGCCGGGTAAGCATCTAACTCTTGATTTCAGCTCAAGTCATGATCTCAGGGTCCTGGGATAGAGCCCTGCTCTCTCTCTCAAATTAATAAGTAAATCTTAATAAGAAAAATTCGCATAGTATTCCTGAGGCAGGGGAGGCAGAAAGTGCCGAGAAAGGAAACTGAGGACGGAAACCTGACGCGTGCGTGACCTCCCGAGTCTGCAGCGCCCTTCCCGATGACTCTCAGTACGAACGTCCAAGGGAGGCCTGGCTGCCAGGGTTTCGGAGAGACGCTGCTGCAGGAGCGGAGGCCACAGCCGTAGCAAGTGTGTTGCCGAAAGGTCGGCCGTGAGACTCAAAGATAAAGAGTGAAGCCCCGGAGAGCAGCAGACGTGGGTGAAACTATCATGACTCAGGGGCGCTTGGGAGCATAGTCAGTGCAGCGTCTGATTCTAGGTTTCAGGTCAGGTCGTGATCTCAGGGTGGTGGGATCGAGCCCCACGACGGGCTTAGTGTGGAGTCGGCTTGGGATTCCTCTTCCTCTCCACTCCCCTGCTGCTCTTCCTCTCTCTCAAATAAATCTCTTAAAAATGTTTCATTCTTCACCCTAGGGGCCATCAGGCAGCACCTCTGACCCCCACACGGGACCCCCAGGACCCACTCCTGGGTTCAGCCTCAGGGCTCGGGGCAGACACTGCCCTCTGCCCAGTCCCCCTCCCCAGCACCCAAAGCTCCAGCCCTCTGACTCAAGTTGTCTTGTGCTCAGCCCTCACACACAGCCCGTCAGCGCAGAGGACACAGATCCTGGCCCCCGTGAACCAGCAGGGGACCCCTATGCCCGCAGGGACGGGGCTCAGCCTTTCACACCAGCACTGACCTCCGGTCCTCCTTATGGGGCTGCCTGGCTCAGGGTGACCGACCACGCTGGCTGGCCAGGGGGTGGAAATTTCAGTGCTGAGAGCAGCACAGTCCTCGTCACCCGGGGTGTCACTGAAGTCCTGGCTCCAAGGGTCGGGACAAAGGAGCCCTTCTGGCACGGTTAGTACGGGCTGGGTGCCTCCTTCCCGAGCAGGACTGAGCCCGAAAGCAGGACACTGAGAAAGGAGGAGAGAGGCTGGTTGGACCAGGGGCCGGGGGCCCCAGGGGAGGGGGCTGCCCTCCACAGGACCAGCACTCCCTGGCCTCACTCTCGGGGGTGCCAAACACACACGTGGGCCAAAAGACATGAAGAGAAGGAATTCCGAGGAAATCAGCTGCCCGCTCAAGGGGTCCAGGAGAGCTGGGGACGGGTCGGCGACCTAAGAAACAGCTCCTACAGGAGCCCTACAGGCCCGGCCTCCCGTGTGAGGGATGGAAATTGTGTTCCTGATGCTTTGTGGAAGGCGGCTGCCCAGCTCTCAGCCATGGGGACACACGACCCCTCACGCAGGACGTTCTAGACACATGTCATGCCCAGCACAGCCGCTGTTTCAGAGATGAGCTCACTTGAGCCAACAGCATCCTTATACAATGCCGGGGTCTCTGGAATGGGGGCAGAGAGGGGTTTCCAAAGCGCCGAGTTGGCCTCGTGACAGCAGCCATCTCTACAACATTTTGTTCGAGGTCCTAAATTTGAAGTTCTAACTCTGGGACGCCTGGGTGGCTCAGATGGTTAAGCGGCTGCCTTCGGCTCAGGTCATGATCCCAGCGTCCTGGGATCGAGTCCCACATCGGGCTCCTTGCTCGGCAGGGAGCCTGCTTCTCCCTCTGCCTCTGCCTGCCTCTCTGTCTGCCTGTGCTCCTTTGCTCTCTCTCCCTCTCTAACAAATAAAGTTCTAACTCTGACCACAATGTTCTAGACGCAGAAAGTGTGAAAAATGATAAGTTTTTTGTAAGTAAAAGTGAAAAACTCTGATCAGAATATAGGCTGGGAGCAACACCTTCAAGTGAGAGCACTGGCTGCCTGGGGGTCAGAGAAGGACCTGCCACTTGGTGTGTCTCCAGGCTTCCCGCACATTTAACAACCAGGTACATTGTTTGCATAATGAGACGATTTCTAAGAACAGGGAAATCACTATTACAGCAACTGGTACACATATCACTGCTGGAAAAAAATCACACCTTCGAGATATCTCCTGACCATCTTCACTGTCTGAGTGTTCCTATAATGGCAACGCCTCGGGCAGTTTCCAGAACAGGAACGTGCTATTTTGTTTCAAGTGAGATGCAGGAAAAGTGTTGGAATGTTGGACACCTGCCCCAGCTCAGCATAGGAAAGCAGAGAACAGTCAATAAATAGCTCTTAGAAGCTCTAAAACTAATTTCCAACGGGACTGGTCTCTCAGACTCAAAATTATCACAAAATTTGGGACGCCTAGGTGGCTCAGTTAAGTGTCTGCCTTCAGCTCAGGTCATGGTCCCAGGGTCCTGGGATCGAGTCCCCCATCGGGCTCCCTGCTCGGCGGGGAGTCTGCTCCTCCCTCTGCCTCTGCCCCTCCTGCTTATGCTCTCTCTCTCTCTCTCTGACAAATAAATAAATAAAATCTTTTTTTTTTAAATCACAAAACTCTTGAAGGAGGGCAGAGTGGGTTTCACCAGGTTACAGAACAAGGATGACAGAAGGGCCACCTTAGCCCCTGTCCCACCAGATCGGGAGCTCAAAGGACACCGTGGCCTGGCATCCGACCTCGAGAGCCACCCACGCGTCTGGAGAGGCGATCAGGTGCCCCAGTGTTAGCCACGGCTTCGGAAGGTCATGGGGGAGGGGAGAGAAAAAGCTCAAACTGATAAAAAGACCAGAGAAGACTGACTTAATTTATCATGTTTTCACTTAATGAGACACACAAAACAGTGGGCAGTGGCTTAATAAAACATGTTTACCTCCCAGGAAGAAATCTGGGAGGGAAAACGGGGACCTCCAAGCAAATGATTCTGATGTTACATAAACCCACAATAAAGTCTCAAGGCTCCTCCCTCGAACCTGTAGAGACAGCGGTGCCTCAGTTCCTCACGGTGCTCACTGTGCATGACAGGGGAGGGGCGCCCAGCACAGGGCCTGGGAACCCCCCGATTCATTGTGTGCCCCTGTGACCCAGATTCAAGGCCTGCGTTGCCACTCTAAGGGGAACAGCCGCGCGGATTTATACAGGCGCCACAGAAATGAGAAAGGGTAACGTCAGGATGGACAGTCACAGGCTGCACCCACGACCCCCCACATCCACATCCACACACCCCAATGCACACCACGCTCCCCGCGGGGGAGGCTCCTCTCTCTGCCTGTGGATCTCCGGGGCTGAAAATGCAGCTTCTGACCCGGAAAGCTGGGGTGGGCCTTGGGTCCTGCGAACACCACGCTCGAGTGGGAAGAGTCTTAGGGCCTCGGTGAAGGGTCAGGAGTCTGAGGTTCACCAATCTCACCATCTGCTCGCCCCTGGACTTCAGACAGCGGGGTACAGTGAGCCCACTCGGGGCTGGGAGCAGCGTGGAGGGCTTGCGACCTGGGAGCCCAACGCAGGAGAAGGGTGCTGAGTTGGGGGGGGTCCCAGAGGCCCTGCCCACCCCACTCCCGGGACACCCCACACCCAGGCGCGCGGCCGAGCCCTGCTCAGAGTAGGCGGGACCCTTTCCTGGATGAGGTCCTACCGCGCCCAGGGCGCCGGGCCCCTCTGCTCCTGGGTGGCCGCACCCCCCTTGCAGCCTCCGCGTGTCACCTCACGTCTCTTCCCCCTCCCGGGCCTGCCCTGCCTTGGACACCTGCGTGCTCTCTTCCCAGTTTGCGTCAGCACGCTCTGCTTCCCAGACGAAGTCTGAACATGAAAAGGAATGTATTTCCTTTGGAAACAGTCACCCCAGGGATGGAATCCTTTTCAGATGGTGAAACCCGTGAGCGGCCATCACGTCCCCTGAGCAGCCGATGACGCCCACTCTGCCCACTCTTGTTCTTGGAAACGTCCCTAGTTACCTGTCAACTAAGGCTGATTGTGTGCAGACCCGTATTTTAAGATTAGAGACCTGATCCATGAGATTCCTGCTCAAACAGGTCTTCCGGCCAGATCGCCACCGTCTAGCCGCAGCCCCGTGCTCTTTGCGGCCCCACTACCGGTGCGCGACTTTCCCCTCTGCAGCCACACCCCAAGCTGCTCCCAGAGATTGCTCAAACACTCGGGACCCTTTGCTTGTCTACACTGAATGACCCGGGGTAAGCATATCGAGCTGTCCTATCTGTGTTTGGGAATTCTCCACCCCAGCTTGTGCTGGAAGCCAGCCCGTCAGCCCGCTGCTCCCAGCCTCTGACCCCAGCAGGTGCCCTTTCCTCTTCCAAAAAGCTCTGCGCTGGGAAACCAAGCCGCCCACCTCTCGGAACTGCAGCTAAAGTAAGAGCCAGTACCTCCGAGTGTGCTCCCGAGGGTCTCCCCGGGCAGAAGCACTCACCAGGTTCAGGCTATGGGCTTTGTGGTGTTTATTTCGGGGCTCACTGCGTCTCTCGCAGCTTGTCTTAGAGAGTCTGTTATTAGGTAAGAGACCTCCAGACGGAGGAAGGCTCAGAAGGGTTAAAACATGTAATAAGAGAAAACAGAACGCCCCCATATTGTCATCTAAACACAATTACAGTATTTTTTTAAATGACATCAGCGCAGGAACCCACAACTCGGTGAGACTCACCGCCACGCGTTTGTCACTTTCCCTGGACGAGGATGTTACCACAAGGACACCGTCCCGTGAGTCAGAGCTGCGCGCTCTGGAACCGCAGCCAGGGCTCGCAGGTGTGGACGCCCGCTCGCACCCAGCCTGGCACCCAGCCTGGCACCCAGCCTCACCCGCTCTGCGGACCGGCCCCAGGCTCGCCCGCCCGTCCTCCCGCCAGCAGCCCGGCCGGTCCGCTCGGGACTTGCTCCTGCCCCGTCCCCTCGCCCTCCCTGCTCTTCCATGGCGGTCCCTCGCCCCGAGCCCCCACCGCCCCCGTGCGCCCCGCGTGTGGGCTCCCGCGGCCTGTCCGGGAGCACCCCGGGCCCACGGCGGCGCCCGAGTCAGCGAGTCCGAGTTCGGGCTGGGCCTACAGAATCGGCCTCCCTCCCTCAGTTGCGGCTCGGGCGGCTGCCCTCGGGACGGGCTTCCTTGCCAGGGCTACAGGCTTCCAGGTTACCAGCCGACACGCCTCAGGCCCCAGGCACCTGAAGGTCGCACTTGGCCCCTTGGTGAGGTAGCGAGAGCGCAGACTCCGCATCCGACGCGCCCGGACTCCAATCCCTCGGCCCCACCCCGACCCTGCGTGCTTGTCCTAGTCAGGACCCCCTAAAATAAACGTCTCTAGGACAGCGTGCAGCTCCTGACGGGCCCCATAAAAGTCCCGTCCTTCCGCGTCCCCAAGCCACGACCAAAGTTGCATGAACAAGCGACCGGCCAAGATCGGGCTCGATGGTGCGGACGCTGCAATGTTTGCTTTTCCCTTCGCAGCCTGAGACGGTGACGGAGACGGCGCGGATGCAGTATTTTCTGAATTCCAAAACCAAACAAAAACTCACCGATGACAGGGAGCTTTTTGAGCAGCCACTGAACGTTCCCCTTAAATGTCAGATGTGTGAAGTCGGTAGGTCTCTCTCCACGGGGGAAGCGGCCTGGCGTCTCGGTGCGGCGCGCGACCGCCGGGCTTCACCCCTCCAGGGTCCCCCCGCGGCGGGCGGCCTAATGCCCCTGGCCGGCGACCTTCTGAGGGTTCCGTGCCCGCAGCCGGCGGGGCTGGACTCCCTCCCCACAGCTTTTACTCCCCTGCGCACGCTTCAGAGCCCGGAAAGGTAACAAATAAGGTGGAGGAAGGAAGGCAAGTGTATGCAAGTAGGTCACTCGATCCTTTCAATTTTAGCTATAAATTCTTTTTGTTTCAGAATTATTAGTCTGGGGACTATTTTTTTTATTCTTGGAAATTCCAAATTAATTAGAATGATTATAAAGTTCTCTGAAAAGCTCCACACGATACCAAATGAACTTTATCGTCGACTACCCACGTTCCTATTCTTAGGAGACTAAAAAGCCTGAAAAAAATATGACTAATGCTTTTATGGTAAAAATACAATGACTAGAGAACCAGCGTGTCACAAATACTGCGGGCCTGTGGCCGTCTCTGAGAGCAGGCATAACCCAGTTTCAAAGGAGAAATCCCACCCCGTTGTTTCACGACCTTTTTCGGCAGCGTGTGGTCATCACACCATGACTTGACCTATTTAGGAAGAGCAGAAACCCGAGTCTTCCCAGGCCCAGAGCAACCGTCAAAATTCAGTCTAGGAAAAGCCCTCTGGCTTGAGGGTAACCTGAACTACGTTCTCCGCCTGTCGAAAATAAACCTTATTCAAGCCATAAATACCTCAAGAAAGGTCCCAAAGTGGCCCTTGATACAAAACACAAGACTCCGTTGGGCAAAAGTGAGAATAGTCCATTTCCTTTCCTTCTCACGTGCTCGGAAATGGTGTTGTTCTTGCTAATTGGCATTAGTGTATTATCAATTGAAAGGTATTTTTCACCTTTATCTCTTCTTTTCATCCTGAGAAACAAGTTCGGTAAAGGATTTCACAAATAGAAACATTTTACAGATGGGAGGAGACTGGCACGTAGGAAGGTTAGTGACGGGCCCCAGAGCGCAGACATCAGGGATCGCGGATTCCGGGAGTCGAGACGCGGGTCTTCTGAGTCCCCCTCACAGCTCAGCGCCTCTGTTCCTTCAGCAACACTCACCGAGCGCCCACTGTGGGCTGGGCACTTTCCTAGGCCAAAGGGGTACATCGTGAACAAAACAGACAAAACCCTTGACCTCATGGGGCTCACGTTCCCGTCGTGGGAGCTGGACATAGACAAAATACATCAAAAGATACGTAGTCTGGTGGATGGTGATGAGCGCCACGGAGGTCAGCTGGGGATTGCTGAGGCCGTTGTACGTAGAGTCCACAGGGAAAGTTCCACGGAGAAGGCGACGCTCGAGTAGAGCCTGGAGGGAGAGAGCCACGTGTTTACCCAGGGGGGAGCGCGTCGGGATGAAGGAACTGCGAGGAAGTGTGACACAGATGGCTGTAGTGAGCCAGGACAGGGCGCTGGACGTTGACGTCAAACAGGCAAGGAGGTGACAGGCTCCGTATCGTGGAGCCCCGGAGCCCGTGGTGGTGACTGTGCCTTCCTGGCAGGGCGAGGTGGAAGGCTAGGGGAAGGTTCTGAGCGGTATCATCTGATCTACAACGTAAGGAGATTACTCCGGGGAAAATGTTAAAAATGGCTTAGGGAGACTGAGGTGCAGTGAGGACACCTGCTCCAGTAAGAGACGATGGTGCATTTCAAAGAAAATGCCAACAGGATTTGTGACAGACTGGATATAGTGGTTTGAGGGAAAAGTCAGCACAAAGGATGGCTCCAAGGTGTTTTCCTGCAAAGATGGAGACGTGGAGCTCATGGGCGTGGCAGGAAACAGAGGCAAAGGCACGGTGGGGGTGAGGGAGAAGGTCAGGAGCTTGGTGAGGGACCTGAGAAGCTAGACGACAAGTAGACTATGCCAGTGACCTATGCAGTACACAGACATCTATCTTAATATGGAGTTCAGAGAGGACCTGGCTGGAGGCTCATCCGCTCATGTGGCCACCAAGCGAGTGGGAGCAGATGACCAAGAGAAGAGGCCCAGGTTCTGAGATCTGGAGGCCAAGTGCAAATGTGTTTCAAGAAGGAGCAGATGCTCAACCACGTCAATGCTGCTGGCAGATCAAGCCACACAAAACCGGAAAAGGGGCGGGCAGGCCAATTAGCAGCATGGGAATCATGGCTGCCTTGCCACGGCCGTGCTGAGTGGTGCAGAGAAAGACCTGACCGTAGGAGAGTTAAAGATAGGGGAGAACACCAACACTTATCTCAGGGAGTTTGCTGAGATATTATTAGAGTTGAAAATATTTTGTTAAGATGCAGGAAATAAGGGTTGGGTTTGGATGTTGGTGGGAATGGCCCATAAGAAAATGTCGGCCATGCAAGAGGGCAGGAGAAGGGCTTGCTCTCCATCGTGGAGTGGACCAAGGTGGCGGGGAGTGACGGGGGGGGCCGGACTTGGGGAGGAGCGGGGCTGCTTTCCCACCGTGTAGTCGTGGGCGACAAGGCAGCATCTGTGGGCACAGAGGCTGGGGGTGGGGGGTGGGGAGGTGCTTATGCAGGTTCCTTTCTGATGGTTCCTGTGTTCTCAGTGAATAGGAAGCCACGTCATGCCCTGAGCGTAAAGATGGAAACCGAGGTGTCAGGTCTTAACCAGAGAGAAATAGGAAGGAGGAAGCCATTTGGAGGAAAAGACAGGGAATTCCCTAATGCTAGGCACAATCGGCAAGCAGCCATGAATTTAAAGTGAGACCAGCCACTACCATTGTTTGCCCTCTTTTTCTAGATATATCTTGTGCCCGTTATGTGGGCACGAGAACAGTGTAGGAGGAGTGCTTAACTCAAGCAGAGCTGTGGTTTAACCAACTGAGTAAGACAGAGAATGTGCCCATATTCTACTGCCTTCCACCCACTCTACCCAGAATACTCTACCCAGAACACTCCAGGGATGACCCAAGGACAGACCGCCCCCCTAGAACACCCCAGTAATGACCCAAGGACAGACCGCCCCCGCAGAACACCCCAGTAATGACCCAAGGACAGAC
>RCUC01165051.1:0-57385 GCA_003697995.1 Taxidea taxus jeffersonii
GCATCAGGCTCTCTGCTCAGCGGGGAGCCTGCTTCCCTCTCTCTCTGCCTCTCTGCCTACTTGTGTTCTCTGTCTGTCAAATAAATAAATAAAATCTTAAAAAAAAAAAAAAAAAGAAAGTGTCTGTGATTTCTTCATGACCATTGTCCCTCTTCCTAGATCTGTCATGGTCACTTATTCATGGGTCTTTGGAAGAAATAAATTTCAAGGCATTCCCTACTTCTACTACTTATTTGTAATATAGAAATAATGTTGTATTTGTGGAAACGCCAATAGCAACAATTAGGAAAATTATCTTATTGTTAAGGAAGACCTTCAATTTACATTAGGACAAATTCAAAAGATGAGCCACAGTCCTTGAGACTGCCTTCCTCACACACGAAATAGGTGTAATTCCTCCTCTGGGGAATATGAACTATGATCTATGATGTATGATCCTGTTCCTTGAAGGGCTAATACTAGAAAATACTCTTGACATGTGGAAAAATATGAAGGCTTCCCCTTAGGATTCAGAATTAATCTGGGCCAAGTTTCTAGAATGTGAAATCTTCCTATGAACTTAGTACTTATGTTTACGTATTCCTCTATAACTCACAAGAATCTCACCAAACTCCTGCAAGTCACCTAACTCTGCCTCTAAAGCAATTGTGTTCATATTTCATATTTCTTAGCACATTTGTTATTTTTGTGCTGTGTTCTCCACTTATTTTTTAAAATATTTTATTTATTTGACAGAGATCACAAGTAGGCAGAGAGGCAGGCAGAGAGACAGGGGGAAGTAGGCTCCCTGCTGAGCAGACCCAGGACCCTGAGATCATGACCTGAGCCAAAGGCAGAGGCTGAAGCCACTGAGCCACCCAGGTTCCCCTGTGTTCTCCACTTATTTATGAGGCTATGGGATGAAGCTTTTGCTACCTATATTAAGATTTTTTTTTCTTTTTGAATTTAAATGATGGATTTTAGGAGGTAATACAAATGGGTTCATTCCTTTTGTAGTGTCCTTAAAACCATACTGAGAGATACTGACCTGTAATTTACAGATTTATTGATTGATAACTGCAGAATTGTGGATGATGTGAATATTCACACACCTGATTCTTAGCAATGAATATTTAAAAAGCACATGTTAATGTAAAATAACCAATTCTTGATGCATTTGAGAAAGATTGGTGTACTGTCTCTGACTCTGTTAACTTTAGATGCATTCAGAATAGTTTGTTTGTTCTAGAGTGGCCTATCATGATTTAACAACCAGTTCTTCTGAATTCTAGAATCCCCTTATAAAAGGAGAAATTAGGGGCACCTGGGTGGCACAGTCAGTTAATCCTCTGTCTTGGGCTCAGGTGATGATTCCAGGGGCCTGGGATGGAGCCCATGTCTGGCTCCCTGCTCTGTGGGGAGTCTGCTTCTCCTTCTGCTGTTCTCTCTCACTCTCTCTCTCTCTCAAATTATGCATAAATTTCACAGATTTATAGAGCAATATTACTTAGAGTCAATTTTTTTGGAAAGACTATGATTTTTCCTATGTAATGTGCATAAAAGAATGTTTACAGTAGAAAACAAGAATAAAATGGCTATGGATTATTTCATGTGTACATTTTGAAATAATATTCCAGAAAATGATGAAATTGTTTTAATGCGTATGTGTGTATGTATGTGTGTGTGTGTCTGTCTGTATTTATAAAAGGTCTTTCTTTATAGATTTCTAACTTTGTATTTTTGCCAGACACAGTCCTCATTTTCTTCTCTGCATTTGTAATTGGTATGTTGAACACACTAGAGAAAACTAGAAAATTGGGCAACTCAGTGCCATAAATTTCATGAATGTATTTATTTATTTTTACTTATTTTTTTAATTCATGAATTTAAACCTCATCTTGGTCTTCAGTGTTTTTGTTTTTGTTTTTGTTTTAAGTTTTTATTTAAATTCCAGTTAGTTAACAAACTATGTAATATTAGTTTCAGGTGTACAATGTCGTGATTCAGCACTTCCAAACATCACTCAGTGTTCAACACAGTTGCCCTCCTTAATACCCATCACCCATTTAGCCCATCCTCCAGCCCAACTCCCGTCTGGTAACCATCAGTTTCTTCTATATAGTTAAGAATCTGTGTTTCCTGGTTTGCCTCTCTCTCTAGCTGCTTTCCCTTTGATCATTTGTTTTGTTTCTTAAATCCCACGTATGAGTGAAATCGTATTCAATCTTTCTTAGCATTCCTTTCTTGTAGGTTTAACCAAAAGAGTCTCTGGTTTCCTTCAGAGTCTAGTTTAAATGTTCTACAATCCACAAGGCCCCTTCTAAATTCCTATACTCTTGTTCTGGGCCCACATGTTGCTTCCTCTATCATTATAAACTCTTTCAGTTTCAAGAAATATCCATTCTCATTATATGAACACGTGGTACAGTCTCAAATACTGTAAATACAGCTTTTTGCTCTCATAATTCAGTCAAAAATCAGGAGATATTCAAAAGATCATTGAAATTCATGGAAGTTATCAACTATAGGTTTGGTTCCCTGGAACAAAGGTGAAACCATATATGAATCTGTAGTTTTATGCAGTCTGTAGTTTTCTTTCTTTATAAACTTTATAAAATCTAGTCACCAAGTCACACCTCTTAAACACATCAAACTTCCTTCATCACTTTCTGACTGAATTATTGCAACAACCTCTACCTTGGTCTTTCTGGTTCCTTGAGAGATCAATTTCATATTATCAGTGATTTTTGACTATGGCCTTTTATTTGAAGACCAGATAGTCTTTCATTTTAGGTTTATCATGTTTTTCTCTTTCAACCTTTCTAAATGTCTTCTGTATCTATGAGAAGTGGCAAGCAAATGATTTGCAAGTTGTATCCCTAAAGATTTTTCTCATTGTTTGAAAGTACCACATTAAACTTAAAAAAAATTAACCTCTTCTGAAATTATCTTGAATTTGTGTAAGAAAATGTTCTCAAGAGGAGGTCCTACTTATTCTTTCATCTTTGCCATGAGTTTCAGAGTAATTATTTGTAAAAGTGGGAAAAGAAGAAAATAAACTAATAAAAAAATCTAACATAAATGAAGTATTTGCTGACCTTTCTAGAGCATGAGTACACACATACATAAGTTTCTTTATGTGTGGGGTTTCCATGATTTTCCCGAAGGTGGTTATACAAACTTAGAAACTTTTTGAAGATCCCTCCTACTGTTTAGCGTTTTAAAATTTTAGTGATTGACTCTATTTCAAACACCGCAAAGCCTGAAGCATTATACAGGGAAAGCTATTATATCTGAGAATTTTAAAAGAAGGCATTGTAATTAGTCCTTTTAAACACTGCTATGCATAAATTTGTAATCTAGTTTTGCAAATTGCCACATATTTCTGGGTATTATTAAAGAATTGCTTGCAGATAAATAATAAGCTCCAGTTAAATAGATCAATTTAATTTACCTTTAGTATTGTGATACAGGAAGGAAAAATAACATATTATTTGAAATAGTAAATGACATAATGTGAAAGTATGCTGTGGTACAAAAAAATGATCACTAATAGCACATATATATAAAATTGATATATAAAAATAACAGTGCTTATTATGTGCACATCACTATTTTAAGTGTTTGTTTGAGTTTCCTACTTTAATCCTTCTAATAATCCTATAAAGTAGATATTATAATTAACTCAGTTTTACAGGTAAGAAGATGAAGGCTTAAAGAGATTAATTAATTTTCCCAAGGTTACTTGGAAATGATAATGTTGGGATTCCCAGCAAATTGTCTGCCGTCATGTCCATGAATTTAACTACAAACTTACAAGGAATTATTTTTTAATCTAATCTAATATTTTATGGTGAGCATCTTCAAATAATGTTTTTGTTCACTTAAACTGACTTTGAAAATTAAAAAAAAATGGATGTACACTCATTCACATGTCTTTATATTAGGATGTAAATAATGATATATACAGTGAATTAGTAAAATAGAATATTGTCCCCATTGTACTTTATGGACCACAAACTACATAAGTATTTATATTTATAACTTAAAAAATAAAATTCAGGTAGAAGGAATTATGAATTTTATGAAGTTAAGAATATTTATTTATAGGGTGGCTGGGTGGTTCATTCCATTAAGCATCTGCCTCTGGCTCAGGTCACGTTCTCTGGGTCCTGGGATCCAGCCTTGCATGAGCTCCCTGCTCAGTGAAGAGTCTGCTTCTCCTACTCTGTCTATTTGCTACTCCCCCAGCTTGTTCTCTCTCCGTCAAATAAATAAAATCTTTAAAAATATATATATATATATATGTATATATATTTAGTTGCTGTTTGACTTCTCACTTTTTATATTTATGCTTATTAATAGTGCATCTCTCCACAATAAAGTACTATAGTGTGCAATTTTTTCAAATTTATTTGGCAGGGGATACAAACTCAGACACATACACACACATTTTTATATATGTGTGTAAAATATATATATACACACTATTTTATATATGTTAGTGCTACAGTTTTATAGCGTATAAGATATATATGACATATAACCTATTTATAATTAATCTGTATATTATATATAAGATTATATGTATTATTTAGGCTGTATATATATATGTGTGTGTGTGTATATATATATATATAAAGATGTGTGTGTATATATATATATATATATATAAAGATACCCATGGAGGTGGGACACCTGGATGGCTCAGTCGTTAAGCGTCTGCCTTCAGCTCAGGTCATGATCCCAGGGTCCAGGGATTGAGCCTTGCATCAAAACAAAAAAATTTAAAGGAAACATAACATGAATAGTAAATACTAAATAGTCTATCTTTCTATGGTTTCTGTGGTTGAGGACAATAAAAGAAATAATGGTGCAATAAGGACATTAAGCAATTATTTTTTATTCATTCCTATAAATAATATCCATGTATCACTAAAAATTGAAATTAAAAAAATCAGTAAGTTACAATTTTACATACTGACAAAAATAAGTCATATATATATGCCCCAAACATATATATGCATATATATACACATATGTGTATATATACACACACATATTCATGATATATGTGAAAATATGGGATTTTCTATTGAGATACTATAGATCTACTAAATTAAATCTCAGTAATTTTACTTTGAAAAACATTTATTTTAAACTTCTATACTGTTGTCTTTACTGGGAAGAGTTTTATGGCAGAGCTTAGGCGGGTATGATGTATGAATTTGAAGGTGTTATATTTAAGACCTGCCAAACATCACAGCATTTCTTTAATACCAAGTCATACAAAGGTAACCCCAAGCTCCAGCCTCCCCCTCCTGCCCCAGCAAATAGAGAGAAGCTCCGTCATGGGCTGGCCACATTCCCTGGTGTTTGTGAGGTGATGGGCCAAATGAACACTGTAAGGAGGCCCTGACAGGGGTTTGTGTGCTGCTGCTTAGTTTCCTTCTTTAAGTTGGTTTTTGGTTTTTGGTTTCTATCCCTAGTATACCACATTAAAATTGCCCAACTTCAAACCCCACGGCCCCATCAAATGTGAGACCTTTCCCCTCCTCACACCAATTCCATGTTCTCACCTGTACAGGGTTTATTCAACTCACGGCCTGGCAAGTGGCAAATCTGACAACTGTTGGCTCTTACTGTAAAATTAACTTGCATTTACTTTACTTTTTGTCATATAAATAAAATACTGTTTTTATTTATGTTAATATCTGAGCAGTTAGTAAGCTTTTGAGAGCCAAGTAATGTTTTGCTTTTTGAGTTCTTACTGGAAATACTTTTCACAGAATTTAAATTAGGTTTACTACTTCAGCACATTTTATGCGAGGTATGTTTGAAAGTCAAGTGATAAAGCTGGTTTGTAATTTCTATAGAAATTTTGCCAAACACAAAAGTAGCATAAAACCATTATACATACAGACATGCACAGTTGGGATATTTTCAGTGTGTCAAGTTTGCATTTTTAAATATGTAGTAAAGCTTTATGAAAAAAAAATTGCTTTTCCCCAGTTGCATTATCTCTTTCTTTGAATGTCAGGATACATTTGTAAATCAAATTGTGCTCAGCCAGATAATGCTCAAACCAGAAGCTTAAAGCTTTAAGGACCATTTTTAGGCATTTGCATGGGTTAGTTTGATGTACAGAAAGTGATTAAAATAGCATTGTGAGTTTTCAAGGCAATACTGGAAATACGATTTACTACAAATAACAGTCTATTCAGGTACATATTTTTATGTACATAATGGGAAAATTAATCCAGCATTGTTTATTGAGTCTTTTACGTGCTAGTCACTGTGCAAGAGGCTTGGAAGGCAAGGAGGAAATAACAACATAGAACTAAACAAAATGAAAGCAAACTCTGAGCTCTTCATCACCTGAGATGTGCAAATAAGTTTGAGGTGATATTTCTAAAGGCCACAAAGTGTGTTTATGCACATAATGTATACAATAGAAGTATCTGAGATTGCTCAAAGGTGTCACAGTCATGCCCGTTAACCAGGACAGGAGATGAACCTCAGGAATTTTATATGCTCCTTATCTCAGGCCCTAGTAAGATTCTGAGACTGGGGTTATAAGACTAATCTGACACACATTTCTCAGGACCAATATATCCTCAGTCCTTGCAACTCAATGAAAGAATATTCTGTAGCTATTATGTCCCCTAAACTGTTCTGATGCTAACCAGAGGATGAAGGTATTTTTTCACATTCCACGATGTCTGCTTTCCTTGTTTTTTTGTTTTTGTTTTTGCTTTCCCACAACTTGTTTCCTTCTCTGTTCTCTTTCTGGGTTCTTATTTTGCCCCAACCCACAGCCTATTTTATGCTGATCTCTCTGCCTTGAATAAAAATGCTATAATGGTAGGGGTGCCTGGATGGCTCAGTGGGTTAAGCCTCTCCCTTCAGCTCAGGTCATGATCTCAGGATCCTGGGATCGAGCCCTGTATCGGGCTCTCTGCTCATTGGGGAGGGGAGCCTGCTTCTCCCTCTCTCTGCCTGCCTCTCTGCCTACTTGTGATCTCTCTCTCTGTCAAATAAATAGATAAAATCTTAAAAATATGCTATAATGGAATTTTTGCCCATGGTCTTCTTCATTCATTCAACACACTTTTATTGAGCATCTACTATTCACTGAGCATTGTTCTCAGTGGTAGGAATGCAATAGTGTATAGAACATGCAGAAAATCTTTATACTTCTGGCTCTAAATGAGTACATCTTGTAAGGTAACACATGTTACAAAGAGAAAAGCCAAGAAATAAGATCTGACTTTTTTTCTGACATGTTCTATTTCACAGTGTACCATCTACTTCTAAGTCTAAAGAGTCTTATTTCCAAGAGCAATTAATTTATTCAATCATTTGTCTTGTATTTATTCACTTTTCAATGAGACATGACTACTTGAAGACATAGCCATTTAAAGACAGGATTAGGATTTTGTGTTGGATGATACAGCTTCTTTTTATGAATTATTTTGTGAGCCCCATAGAAACTGTCTAAAAAACACTAATAGTTCATATGGATGACAATAGTTTGTAGAAAGAGCTGTATCTTTAAAATTATATCAGCCAAGACATAATTAATACTCAAGGAAATGAGGGGAAAGAAAGACTTAGAGATCACTGAAAAGATAGATCCCTTTGTTGAATGTCCCTGGGTGACCCCTTGAAAGCAAAGAATGCCAAAAGATGTGTATAGATCTATTAAAGACAAAGTGTCTACTCAAGTGAAAGACCCTAAAATCATAGCTAAAATGTATTTGACTGATACATTGCCTGGTAGCATAGGATCTAAAATCATTTAAACCCTACTTTGAATAAAATTTTCAGATTATATTTCAAATAGTGTGTTTATTAAAGATCTTTTAGAGATTATCCCTTCAAAAAACACTGGCACTGGATGACAGAGGAAAAGTTAGATACAATTTTTATCAAAACATTTTCATCTACTGTAAAAGAGAAATTTGTGAAACAAATATTCATATGATGTAACTAAATTAAATGTGAATTAAAAATGAGAGTACATGCAAAAAGAAGTCAGTTTGGTGTTTTTAGAAAAAAAATCATTGAAGAAATAAATTGGTACTTAAATCTAGGCTTAATGAGTAGGATTTCTATTAGAAAAAAACATGAAAATCACATTCTAAGAGTGCAAAAAAATGAATTTTCACATTGTGAGATAGTAAAAGGAATGATTGAAGATGTCTAAATGACTGAGGGTTAAGCAATAAGAGAAAACTTAAAGGGAGACTGAATAATTATGTCAAATATTTGAAAGATTCTGATTAGAAGAAGGAAGAAGTTGGTTTTTTAGAAAGTAGGAACTGAATGAATATTTAAAGGAAATATTAAGACTCAAATATTGAAATTCTGTCTGCATCAATCAGGGTTCTTATTATAAGCAATAAAAGCTGGCTCTCCCATAAGTAGGAAAAGGAAATTAATGGGAACATAGAAGGCAGCTAATAGAATTGGAGTGGAGAACAGGCTTAGAAAATTGGAAGAAGGTATCCCTGAGTGGTTCAGTTGGTTAAGCATCTGCCTTCAGCTCAGGTCATGATCTCAGGGTCCTGGGATCGAGTCCTACATTGGGCTCCCTGCTTAGTTGGGGTCTGCTTCTCCCTCTTCCTCTGCCTCTCCCCCTGATCATGGTCTCTCTCTCTCAAAAATAAAAAAAAAAAAAAAAAATTAAAAGAAAACTGGAAGAAATGAAGGAGGAATGAGCCGCATAAAACAACCAAAGTCAGGTGCCCAAATGTCTAGTTCTAGAGCTGCACGTGGCAATGCTTCCCAGAAGCTTTTGGACAGTACAGGGACAGGACACTTGACATAGCTGCTGCTGAGGTTTCCAAAGCCACATTGCCACTTCTAAGAAAAATGTCTGAAACATTTGAGTCCTCACTTACACTTCCTAAAGTGACCTGTAGGTGGTGGTACTTAACTGCCCTAATTGAGGTTAAATGTATCCTTGTCTTTTTAAAAAAAGAGTCATATAATGTTTGAGTCTCTTGAAATTATAATCTGTGTGTTTTTTTTTTTTTATTTAAAAAAGTCATTTTGCTTTTTGGGATGGTCCTTATCCTTTGAGAACCAAAGTACTTTCCATACATTAATGCAAAAACCAGTGACTTCATAAATGCATGCATGAGATTAGTGAATGATCTAGATGTCCATCCTAAATTGTATATAAAACTTGGGGAATATGTGTATGTGTTATTCATTTTACCACATGCTAAGGGACAGTGGTAATACATCAAGTATAACTATTATTTTTTCTATTTTAATTTCTAATCCATTAGCCATAATCTTTCATTTTTAACCAGTTTCAAACTCCAGTTTTTTCTAAGAAGGAAATTAAATTTCAAATAAATATTCACAATGTAATAATATAACAAATGATTCAAAAGTTCACATTTGAAAGGGAACATTACAGGTGTATCTTTTCAGTCGTTAAATTGCTATGAAGGGAGTCCAGACATTGTTTGCTTCTTTTAAGTCAGAAATGTTGTTTCTAGTTATTTAATCATTAGAGTATGTTAGAATTGTATTATATAATATTAAACATTGTTTTTCCCCATGTGTATGAAATCATGTCTTCTACCTAAATATTTCTCAAATATTTCCATTTATCTCAATTCTTATGGCTACTATCTAGAGCTAAATTGTTAGGGATTGAATTATATTCTCTGATAGGGGTATGTTGAAATCCTAATGCCCAGTACCTCAGATTGTGACGTTTTTTGGACATATACTTTTTATAGATACTCAAAATGAAGCCATCAGGTTGGGTCTTATTTCAGTATGGCTGGTGTCCCTGTATAAAGTGGAGAGAGACATATATAGCAGGAAGACAATGTGAAGAACAATGTGGGATGACAAAACCCAAGAATGAACTCAGTGCAGTTACAAGCAAAGACACACCAATGTTGCCCATCACGAGGAAATGGGAAAGGTTCTGCCCAGAGTCTCAGAGGAAGCCTAGCTCTGTGACATCTTGATTTTAGATTTCTACACTCCAGAACTGTGAGAAAGCACTTTTCTATTGTTTTAACAGGTTATCAGCCTTTGTTACAGGAGCCCTAAAAAGTAATAAATGAGCCATCAAGGCCATCACTGTTTCTAGCTTGGATTAATGCAACACATGACTGCCAGGTACTATTGTAATGGTTAGGCCATGCATGACCAGAGGGGAAGCATTCACGAAGACTGCCATAGCAGTGCTACCTTGTAGAACTGTGCTGTGCAGGGTCTACCTCGGATGCAAACTCCTCGCTTTCCTGGCCTGAATCAGACAACTCTCTTCTGAATTCCAGCAAAGATCTATGCTTCCTGCATTGATCAGATTTTACTGCAACTTTTATCATATTGCAGCTCACATACCACTTTATTTTCTTTTAAAGCCACTAGCTATCAAACACATGCTTAGGAAAAACTGTGACTTGTCTTTTGAGATTCAAATTGGCCATAAGAAACTGGTGGGCAGCTGGTCTTTGCTCCTTCCATGACACCTAGTTCAGTTTCCTCATTAGCTATTTGCTATAGAATTCACAGCCACGATTTCCCAACTTCCTTTTAGAAAAGGCCCAATTACCAGTCATAAATGGAAAAACTGTAAATAGACTATCACAATATAAAAATATAAAACAATAAAATTGTTTTCAGAGTACTAAATCATTCCCTTAATTGACATGTGTAAGTTTCAACTATGACAGTTGAAATTAAAGTCAGTGTAATAACTTATAAAAAATGATGTGTGTGTAATTTATGCTTTTTCAAATTTCTGAATTTTATTGTTTATATTATTTATTAAATTTTATCATTTATAAGTCATTTAAAAATATAACTTGGGGTTCTGGTTTTGAGCCCCACACTGGGTGTAGAGAACACTTAAAATTTTTTAGAGAGAGGGAAACAAATGGTAAGAGACTCCTAATGATAGAGAACAAAATGGGGGTTGATGGAGGGAGGTGGGCAGGGAACGGGCTAGTTGGTGGGTGATGGGTATTAAGGAGGGCACTTGTGGGGACGCCTGGGTGGCTCAGTTGGTTAAGCGGCTGCCTTAGGCTCAGGTCATGATCCCGGCGTCCTGGGATCGAGTCCCACATCGGGCTCCTTGCTCAGCAGGCAGCCTGCTTCTCCCTCTGCCTCTGCCTGCCATTCTGTCTGCCTGTGCTCACTCCTGCTCTCTCTCTGATAAATAAATAAAATCTTAAAAAAAAAAAAAAAAGGAGGGCACTTGTGATGGTCACTGGGTGTTATGTGTAAGTGATGAATCACTGTGTTCTACTCCTGAAACCAATACTGCATTGCATGTTAACTAACTAGAATTTAAATAAAAATTAAAAAATAATAATAATAATAAAAATATAACTGTTCTAAGGAAATTTTAAAGCTGCTAGAGTAAATCAGTATCGTTTTTATTTAGGAAAAACAAGACTATCAAAACATATTTTCTTGCCTTATGAATAAATTTGATGTTTAAAATTCCTACAAGTGCACAAATAGTTTTGAGCCAGGCTTAGAATTGTCTTTGTTATCACATATTTGAAACAATATAGTTTTGTTGATGTCATTGCTTTCTGAAAATTTTTGTAGAGTATCATGAAACAATTGTAAACAAGCCAATTTTATCTCTTACCTCAGTAGCATATGAATAGCTGAGTTGGTTGAACAAGCAGACAGGACTAAATTGGAGCATGCTGCTGAGACCCACAGCTATGGTTAGAGGCTGAGGCTGAAAGAAAAATCATTTCTTCCACTTCTATTACTTTTTCATACCATTGACAAGACTCTAAAATATTTCTCATAATAAATAGTACCAGTAGGTCTTCATGAATTTACCAATTTCAAGCAGAGTTATATATCCATTGTATTTTCTACTGAAACATTACTTAGAAAAATCAATATAACACTTGCCTCTATGTTATTTGTCTAAAGCAGCAAAACAAAAGTCTTGTATAAATGAAATACCAGCATATTTCTAATGGAAAGAAAACTGGACCATTATTTTTCCTCCAAAATACATATCAATGTGGAATATATCACTTAAGAAGGATTTGCCCATTGCAATTTGCTTGTTAATTTATTGTTAGGTTGGCTTTACTGAGATTCCTGTGTAGGTAAACAACCAAAATAATTCATTGCTAAGTCATTGTTTTTCTAGTTAAATATCAAATAATCTTTTGATGGTTAGAGTGGCTATTTTGAGGTTTTGAATCTTAGTGGTATTAGCATCCTGAAGTCTATATAGAATCATTACATCACTTAGATGATAATTCCTAGATTCCAGGACTTAACACAGATAATGCATACATATACTCAAATTTTCTTAAGAATATTTTTTATGATACAGTTTTTGATTGGGAAACATAAAAATATTAATGAATAGGTTAACCGAGGCTTCAATTTTGAAGTGAGTACTTAACCTTGTCTTTGAGTACAGGGGAACTAATAAGTTTATCCAACTAAATGCATCATATAGTGACTATGAAATACCTAAGCAATCTTAACTTAATTGCTGTGGAATGTAATTTTTTTCAGTGAAACCATACTGTCTTAATGCCAGCCTTGCAGATATTTATGTGATTAATAGTTAGAGAACTTTTGAATAACTGATAAAAAAGAAAAGAAAAAAAAACAAACTAAGACAAGCCGTGATAGCTACTTGGAAATCAGAGAATTTATAAAGAGAAACTAAGCCTCTATAAGAATAGTACTTACGCTCAAGAACTTATATAACATAGCTCAATTAGGTACAGGGTCCTAAACAAATACTGAAAATGGGTTTGACCCTAACTGCTATACATATCTTATGATTATAAGCCTTGCTTGTTTTTGATTAAGTGAAATAATGTCAATTGTAGTCTCAGCCTACACACACATATGCACATGCACGCACACATGTGCACACATGCACACACACACAATTAAAAAAACACATGGTCAGGTATTATGGCAACTTCAAGTGAAAAAAATATGTGAAATTCACATGATTTTAGATACCACTCCTTTTATATCCTTTATAATATGAATCATCTTTGTTGCCTAACTAAATGAAAATAAATTATATTACTGACTTCTTCCTGTAAGTCAATCACAATTTCTTTTCCCAAATAAATATTATTATGATTACATATCATTTTGGGGGGAAGATAATTCAGACATGAGGTACTTTATAACATGGTTAATTAACATAAATACAGTATTTTGATGTACATATTTCAAATTATATAGCAGTTAAAATTTCTATGTAAGCAATTCAATAAAGGAAGATATTTTGATGGATTATACAATACATAGTCTATGGACTTGTAATTATTAATTCAGAAATTGATCTTTAATCATTAATTTGCAAATATGGCCTAGAAGTGAGACATGGTCTGTTATGTTAATGTATTAATTCTGTTTAGTTGTAACTCAGAATTCTGAAGTTCTTCAGAAATCAATATCTATTCAAGATGAGAAGCAGAATACATATAAGGTCCATTTTGAAGTAACTTAATAGCTTTGATTTCATCTCATTCCAGAGTAAAAAAAATCCAGGACTGATGAAACTTCTTGTTAACCTAACTAAAAGAAATAAGATATTAATGGCGCAGATTCAAAAGTAGTAAGAAGTTTTGTGAAGGCATTTGTTTGGATACATATCGTGCTCACTGCAAAGTTTATATTGAAGTCACCACTTTCAGTGACTGATGGAATCAACCCATAGTGATTTGCACAAAATGTTCTATTTTAATTCAGAACAACTATCTTTGTGTGCTTTAAAAAAAGATTTTATTTATTTGAGACCGAGAGAGAGAGAGCATGAGCTAGTGGGAGAGACAGAGAGAGAGGCAGAAGCAGATGCCCTGCTGAAAGCAGGGCTTGATCTAGGAACCCTGTGATCATGACCTGAGCAGAAGGCAGACACTTAACCAACTGATCCACTGAGGTGCCCCCTCTTTGTGTTCTTTCTTTCTTTAAGATTTTATTTATTTATTTATCTGACAGAGAGACACAGTGAGAGAGGGAACAGAAGCAGGGGGAGAGAGAGAGGGAAAGCGGCTTCCTGCTGAGCAGTGAGCCCTGGAGGGCTGGATACCAGGACCCTGGAATCATGACCTGAGCTGAAGGTAGACACTTAACAAGTGAGCCACCCAGGTGCCCCTCTTTGTATTCTTTCTTTCTTTCTTTCTTTCTTTCTTTCTTTTATTTGTCAGAGAAAGAGAGAGCGAGCACAGGCAGACAGAGTGGTAGGCAGAGGCAGAAGGAGAAGCAGGCTCCCTGCCGAGCAAGGAGCCCGTTGTGGGACTCGATCCCAGGACGCTGGGATCATGACCTGAGCAGAAGGCAGCCGCTTAACCAACTGAGCCACCCAGGCGTCCCTCTTTGTGTTCTTTAAAGAGTGACATCAGTGGGGCGCCTGGGTGGCTCAGTGGGTTAAAGCCTCTGCCTTCGGCTCAGGTCATGATCTCAGGGTCCTGGGATCGAGTCCTGCACCGGGCTCTCTGCTCAGCAGGGAGCCTGCTTCCTCCTCTCTCTCTCTCTGCCTGCCTCTCTGCCTACTTGTGATTTCTATCTGTCAAATAAATAAATAAAATATTTTAAAAAATAAAATAAAATAAAAACAGTGACATCAGTAATTCTTTTTCACCTAATATTAAGTAAAATATTTTAAAAATACTGAGATATCACCTCATACCATTTAGGATAGCCAATATCAAAAAACTAAAACAAATGTTGGTGAGGTTGTAGAATATTGGAACCCTTGTCTGCTATTGGTGGGAATGTCAAATAGTGAAGCCTCTCTGGAAAACAGCATGACAGTACCTCAAAAAATTAAAAATAGAACTACCAGGGGGCTTACTCAGTTAAGCGTCCAACTCTGGATTTGAGCTAAGGTCATGATCTCAAGATGGTGAGATGGAGACCTGTGTCAGACTCCACACTCAGCTAAGAGTCTGCTTGAGATTCTCTCTCTCTCCCTCTGCTCCTCCCTCCACTCTCTCTCAAATAAATGAATAGATAAATAAATAAATATTTTTAAAAATGGAATTACCATATGATCTAGCAATTTAACTTCTAAGTATATATATCCCAAAGACCTTAAAACATTGAAAAATAATTTTTAAAAATCTAAAAAATATTTGCATACTCATATTTACAGCAGTATTATTCACAATAACCAGGAAGTAGAACTATCCAGTAATGAACTGAGTTGTCATCTCCTAAAATTCATAGGCTTCAGCCCTAACCCCCAATGTGATTGTATTTGGAGACAGGACATAGAAGGAGATAATTCAGGATAAAAGTGGTTATAAAGATGGGATTCTAATCCAATAGGGCTTGTGTCCTAAAAAGAGGAAAAGACACCAAAAGTGTATGCGTGTAGTAAGGAGGTAATGTGAGGACACAGCAGGAAGGAAGTGCTAGAGATTGATTACACAACCATATGAATATACTTAACACTACTGAATTATAAAATGGTTCAAGTGGTAAAGTTTATGCTATTTATATTTGCCACAATTTAAAAAATCAAAGAAAAAAACAGTCAGTTTATAGCAGTGATTATGCTATAAGATAAAGATAACTCATTAAATGCTTTTCACTTTTGCTTTTGAAATTTAAAAGTGAATGATAATTTAAGTCTTAGGAGCAAAAACACCTTTAGTGAGATGAAAGGAATAATAAGGAGGCAACCTGGTCCAAAAGTTCAAACCTTAGAGAAAATCAAAGGGGGGAAAATTAGAATAGTAGTCATAAATAATCCAATCATAGCAAATAAATAAGGCACTTGTCAGTGGTTTCAAATCTGTTCACTATTAAAGCACACTTTCAACTTCTTCTGTCATGCTTTATAAGCTATTGTGTGTCAAAACCAAACATTTTTAAAAAGTAATTTTCTCATAATCATAGCCATATAAATATTAAACCAAATATAGAACTGGCACAAAGTAGTGTTACTACACAGAACAATTTAATCATAGCTAACATAAAACAAGTGAATTCTGTGAAGCACTGAAAATATATCCTTTGAAGATCTGTAGTTGAGAACTTGGGGCACATGTAAGGGAAGGTGAAATTTAATTTTAAAAAATAGTGGTTCTTAAATATTAGGGTGCTTTGGAATCATCTCGAGAACTTGTAAAAAGCATAGGTTACTGGGCCAACCCCCTTACTTTCTGTTTCAGTAGGTCTGGAGTGGGTTCTGAAAACCTATTTGTAGGAAGTTTTCAAGAGATGCCAATGCTGGTGGTCTAGGCACCACATTTTGAGAACCACTGTAGAGAATGTGAAGGGATATTAAGAGGTAAGTTTCCAGTCATGGAAATTGGAGCATATCTTATAGATTTAAAACACTATAAATTTGGAGTCATTGTTATCTTTATACATACATATGAATTTAGAAATTATAATGACATTTAATACATGTTAAATGATTCCCATGTGATGAAATATGTCTACATGCAGACTTGTTACCATTATGTAATAAATGTACCCTGTAGTCTACATCATTTTAGTGACCTCTTTTAATTACATGTATATAAACACAAGAATCATCACTGTGATTTACAGAGTAAGGAATATGCTCAGTGAGGTCGCATGTGTTTGATTTCAGCTACTACACTCTTGTTCTGATCATTCTTTCATAAAATATAGTACCTCCCTGTCTTGTGTAGAGGGTAGGGGCATTGTGTCTGGTCACATTTCATCTGTTTCACAGCCGCTGAATGTTCCTTCAGATTGGTAAGTGACTACTAGGGGATGGTCTAAACTATTTGCACACTTTCTGTTTGCAAAGTTCTTGTCTTCTTCCTTTAAGGAATGAACACACTGCTGCTACCAGGTTTGAGGATTATCTAGTTTTATGGAGGATTATCTAGTTTTATGACTAAGAAACATGAAACCCAAATGCTTCAGGATCTAGGGAAGCTATAATAGCAAAGTATGTGGGAATTTTATACTTTCCTTTTCTTCCATATGTAGAATGCAACTACTTCTCAAACACATCTACCCAGAGTGCTCTATAACACGTATGTTAGTATAATCTGATAAACTATTGTTCTTCGCAATTTCATGAGATAGAATGGGTTTTAAGATTTCTATAAGTTGGTCAGAAATAATGTCAGCAAGCTTTTGTAATAGCATTAGTAGCCATAAACTCTTGTTTATTTCCCTTAAGAAGACTTTTTTAAAAAAAGTACACAAGGAAGGGGAATAACTAATTAACTGTGAGTAGTTTACTCATTTAACAAATATTTATATTGTGTATGAAACCACTCAATGAGATGCTGGTTATATAGGTGTAAAAGAAAAGCAAACTTACTATCTCAAGAAGCATATACTGTTTTTAGTAGAAAAAGACAAAACATAAGTTAACATTTGAAAAATGTCAAAGAACTAAAGCAGAGTAATGTGATACCAAGTTATTTGGTAGGAACTATTGATAACCATTGCTAAATGTATAAAATTAAGACTATCTAGAAAAATAATGAAAGAGGAGGCAACTCAGAACTTTAGATCTTCCTGGTTAGAATAGGACTACTGTAGAAAACTGTTTGGCAGTGTGTGAAATTCCAAATATATAAGTAGTCTATATTTTATGATTACCAAATCCCATTTGTAGGTATAGCCAATAGAAATGTATGTGTGTATGTGCTTGTGCATATTATGCGGAAATACATGTCATGAATAAAAACGTTTAGAGCATCATAACTCAAACAGTGAAAATAGGTCTCATTTGAATCAAGAAGGAAATGTAAATAAACAGTGTTTGATTCACATAGTAGAAAAGTAATGTAATGAAAAGTAAGAAAAGTACAGTAATGAAGATGAACAAACTAATGGTACCCACGAGACAATGACTCTCACCGTGATGTTAGGTATTGGAAACCAGGCACAAATATATTTATATTCTATGATTCCAATTATATAAATTTAAGACAGGAAATATCATTGCAATAGGATAGAAATGAAGATATTGATTACCTTTGGGAATGAAGCTGTAGTGCCTGGCAGGGAAAAAGGAATCTTCTTAGATAAATGTATTATTAGTGATGTGCACCATATAACAAATCACAAGCTTAGTGGCTTAAAAACATCATGCACACACACTAAATATCTCACAGTTTCTGTGGGACAGGAGTTTAGGCATGGTTTAGTTGGATTCTCTGCTTCAGAATGTGCTCAGGCCGCAATCAAGGTGTCAGCCAGATTGAGTTCTCATATATAGGATAAATAGGGAATAGTGTACTCCTAAGATCACTCCTATTGGCAGTATTCAGTATCTGATTATTGTAAGACTGAGCCCTTTAGCTCCTCCAGGCCACCTGTAGCTCTGTAGTATATAGACTTCTTCATGGGCAGCTCACAAGATGGCTGCTTGGTTCCTCAGTGCAAACACAGTGAGAAACATGCTGGAAACAGGGAGTCCTATATAACATAATCCCAAGAGTGACACCTCATCACCTTAGCCATAAAAAGTAACCAAATTATGAGAGTCACATCCCATCACCTTTGTCACATTCTACAAGTTATAAGCAAGCTAGATGTCTTATGATTCACTTTCCAGAGAAGGGGGGATACACAAAAGTGTGATTACCAGGAGTCAAAGATCATTGGGAGACACCCTAGGCTCTGCCTGCCTTAATGGAATGTACTATTCCTTGGGTTTTTTTTTGTGTTTTTTTGGTTTTTTTTTTTTTGCTGTTTTATATTATTACATATAAATGTAAGGTATTACAATTACTTCAAAACAGATAACAGCTTTATTGAGGTGTAAATCACATATTATTTACAGAGATGTACAACCATAACTATAATTGATTTTAAAACACTTTCATCAGTCACTCAAAAAAAAAATTCTATAACCCACTAGAAGCCACCCTCCTCCCCCAGCCCTAGGCTAATAGACTGCATGTCTATTTTGTCTCTATAGATTTGCTTCTTCTGGACTTTTCATATAAATGGAATTGTATGCTATGTTATGTTTTGTAATTTGCTTCTTTCAGTTAGCTGAATGTTTTCAAGGTTCATCTATGCTGTAGTATGTATCAGCACATCATTCTTTTTTTATAGCGAATAATAGTATCTTAAATGGATATAAAACATTTATCTGTTCATCAGTTGGTGGGCATTTGGGTTGTTTCCCCTTTTTGGCTACTGTGAATAATGCTGCTGTGACACATATGTACAACTTTCTGTGTTGGACATATGCTGTCATGTGTCTTGGGTGTGTACCTAGAAGTGGAATTTCTGAGTCATATGGTAAATCTATGTTTAAACTTCTGAGGAACTGTCAGACAGATTCCAAAGGGGCTGTATCATTTTGCATTCCCACCAGCAATGTGCAAGAGTTGTAATTTCTTCATATCCTTGACAACATTTGTTCTTCTCTGTCTTTTTTGGTTATAACCATCCTAGTGGGTGTGAAGTAGTATCTCATTGTGGCTTTAATTTGCATTACCCTGATGGCTGAATTTTTTAAAAAATATGGATGTGTTTACTAGATGAAAATTCATTGAGTTGTACTCTGTGCTTTAACCGTTTTCCATATAGTTCATTATGTTATTTTAAAAATGGTGTCACTGATACTGCCCCATGATGTGCAGAGAAATAGTAAACAAGTTCTTAGACTCAGTCCACATGGACATTAAACAATTATTTCAGTTTTTCTTGGCTGTGTTATCAGTTCTTCCAACCATCAACAGCACTGGGAATACACTAATACAAATGGAAGTTTTGGTGAATCATCCTGATCTCTATTCAACTGATGCTCCACAGAAAGAGGGAGACAGAGACAGAGACAGAGACAGAGAGGAGGAGGGAGCATAGGAATACCCACAATATTACCCATCATCTAGTAATAATCATGAAGGGAAGCCAAGTAACTGATCAAGACTAATAACTGTAACTATGTAGCATGAAATAGAAAGAGTAAGCAGAAAACATCATATATTAGAGCTTAATATTAAATGTTAGCAGAAAGTCAGGAGAAAAGTGGCAGAATTTGGGAAAATTGATTGTTCAGTTCATATGCACACATTGAATCTGGATAGAGAGCCGTATCAATAAAAGTGAAGAAAATACTTACATAGTCTACTGACCTCTGCATATATTTATTCAAAGCTGACATATCAGCTTCTCTGAATTCCTGCCATTTTGAGGTAATTGGCATATTAGCAAATGTTTAAGAAAGTAATCCTACTTTTTTTTAAGTGCTATGAAGAATACACAAAATGTAATTCTGTGTGTTAACTGTTTTTTGCTGAGGTATCTTAAAAATAATAAAAGTATGCATAAATAACATCTACCATATGGTAACTGGTAAACTATATAATGCCGTGAAAACCATGGGTACAACATAGGTCTTGCTCCTGAAGACATAAAACAAGAACATATAATATAACATGATAGTTCTTTACTCCAGGAGAATATAAAAATGTGTTTTGATTTTTTTTCCCTTTATGGATGGTTCTCAGGGGTCAGAGAAAAAGAATTCTTGCTAGGAAAGAAGTGGAAAAAGAACTTTCTAAGATTTTGCTTGTTTTATTGGTTTGGCCAGAATTTGTGAAAGAAGAATCTGTCCTCCTTAACACTGCTTGAACATCTGTTCTTTTCTCCACCTGTGGCAGAATATGTTTTCTTATATTAATACCTCTCTCCAAGTCTGTTTCTGTAGTTCTTGAGGGTAGTTTGTTTGCATGTGACGATGAAAAACAGCATATTTTATTTCATCATTTATGAAGTTTTTTGAGGAAGGACAAGTTCTATTTTTTATTCCTTTATTCAAAATACTTGCTCTGGGGGTATGTTAACTTAGCAATGCATTTTCGCCTCATCTGAAATGGTGTTAATGAAAGAGAAGAGGGTCAGTGAGTATAAAAATGTGTGGAGGAAATCAAAACGTGAGAAAGTTAAAGCATTGCGGCATGTACGTTCTGGATATCAATTATATTATTAGTGATCCTTAAACATGACTTATAATCAGAATAAAGTGACTACACTCTGTGAAGGAAGAGATTGATTACACTCTTTTTCTCCCTAATGCCAAATTTTATTTTTTACATTCTACCTGAAATGAAATAAAAACAAAATAAAAATCTCCATTTTTGTTTTGTAACAGAATTGCCTTAATATCTATGAGAGAATGATTTTGAGATAATTATTTTAATCTGCATTTCCTAACATTCTCTTCTTATGTATTGTAAAACTCCATGTAAATATGTCATTATGAGCAAAAGTAATATGTATCATTTCCTCAAGATTCTCTGAAGTTATTTTTCAGCTCTTATGAACTTTATGTATTTAGACATTTCTAAAATGTCATTCAAATTTATAAACAGCTCACTGAAGACTCTTTCAAAAATCAAGTTGTTTATGATGGTCTTAAAAAAGGACAGGTCAGGGGCGCCTGGGTGGCTCAGTGGGTTAATGCCTCTGCCTTCGGCTCAGGTCATGATCTCAGGGACCTGGGATCGAGCCCCGCATCGGGCTCTCTGCTCAGCGGGGAGCCTGCTCTCTCTCTGCTTGCCTCTCTGCCTACTTGTGAGATATCTCTGTCTGTCAAATAAATAAATAAAATCTTTAAGAAAAAAAAAAAAAAAGGACAGGTCATTTACCCAGTTTAGAAAGCCATAAAATGAAGCCGCAATAACCATAAAGAAAGCAGAGACTCCTAATTTTCATAAAAATGGGGCCAAGTGTAATGACAGTCACTTTGAAGTAAAGTCAAAGCTTTCTTGGTGAGTAAGTGTTACTCTCCACAACAATCCTAGCCACCTGCTGCTTGGCCCTGCCCTGTGGCTGTACAGTGAAGGCTGCCATGTCTGGGCTCTAAACTCCTTCTCTAGAGAAAACTGTTTTCATGAATTTCCTAGGTACAGGAACTCCTGAGCCGATTTTAGTAAGTGCTTATACAAGAAAGTTTTCTTCTTTGGGACTTAGGAATATTATGAAAAAAACAAACAAACAAACAAATTGTTTTTCTCAGACAACTTCCCTCAGGCTTTTCTCTATGGTTTAATTGTCCACAGAAGCTTGAATATTTAGTATCTATAATGACATGGTGAAAGATTTATACTGCTAAAGCATTCCCTAGCCATGAAACAAGATAAAATTGCACTAATTCCCATTACCAAAAATGAAGATGGGTAAATGGGGTGGAGCAGTAGATATCTGGATATGACAGCAAATCTTTGCTCAGCTAGATATTAGTATTTCATGGATGAGTCACCAAATGCAAAAATTATAAAAATCTAATGATCCTCTGGAAGAATTTTTCTTAGAAATGTTATTACATTTCATCATAATTATTGATGGTGTTTACAAAACTGATAGGACTACGATCATTCATTTTCTATAAATATTTATTAAGCACCTTCTCTGGGCCAGGTACAACACTGAAAATATAGTGGACAAATAAGAGAGAAAATATTCACACTTCAAAGTAATTTACTTTTTCTTGGCTCAGAAAAACAGCTAAACAATAAGTAAATAAACAAATATTCGTGCAAATGAGGAAATGTTTGGTACTATGTATAATAAACAAAATAAAACAGGGTTTTGTGATATAAATTGTTTAGTGGATGTGTAAGTTCAGGAATTTTTTTTTTTTTTTTAGAGGAATCTGAAACCAGGCTTTATGGGAATGGCAAAAAGAATCACTATAGGAAGACTAAATAGTAGCTTGCAGTTAAGTAGGAACAGTGGAGATGGAGACAGTCTAAAAATTTCGTTCTTGATTTTGTTCTATTAACAATCTCTTGTCATTCTGAATGAATAGATGGCACTTTTGAGGTCCAGGTTTTGTTGGCTGTTTTATATAAACCTCATTATCTTTCTTGTAAACTTCTATGTAAAAGCTGGTGTTCAGAATGGGTAATTATTCTCTTTATTTGTCTGAAAGATTATCATATCTTTTGAAATACAGCGAATTTGGGAGACACACCTTACAATGTCATAAAAGGAGCAAAAGTCTCCTGAGGATTATCTAGGGAAATGTAATTAGTTCACTCATTATTGCTATTGATTAAAGTCCTAGACTTAGTGAATTTGCATACTAATTTGTATATTGCTCCAAATGGAACTGATAACACCGGATATTAGAATTTGTGGTTTTATTGGACATTACTCATTTATGCTAACATTGCCTAGCTTTGTAAATGCTATTTGGACTGATTTTGACATCTGTTTCCCTCATTAATAAACGAGTAGAAAAATCTTTGACACATACTTATTTTATATTGAAGTTTGGAATCACGATTTTTAACTTTTTAAAAAATATATTTTGATATCTGAGACACTTATGTAAAGCTTGGTTGGTATAGTCAACAAGATCATCCATAGCTCTCTTCTTTCTCTCTTATTTGCATGTAAGAGAGAACAAAGAATTTCTCTGATCAAAGGATTAGTCCAGCATATTTGTAGAAAATGTTGATACTTGTCTCTGTTTTCGTTTTCATTCCATTTGACTGATTTCATGGGACATCCTCATTGCCCAAAAGACACCTCAGGGTTCCTTTACCCCCTCAACTATAATAATTTCTGTTTCCACATTCTTCTGTCCCCCATTCACACAATAACCAACTGGACCCACAGATGTACCAACTCAGAAATCTTAGTCCTGGGTCCTAATTTCTGATAACCTGTTCTTACCCTGCAGTGTCTCAGGTTATAGTACCACTATACCTGTTTCTGAACCTCAGAAAGATTTCCATGCTTTAATTTTTTCTTCTAGATTATTGACTCTCTTTCACTGCATTGTCTTTGTCCACATGGTTTAAAGGACTGGATGAGGTGACTGAACTGCTTTCTCCCATCATCCTAGTGCTCTTGCACTTTAATCCCTACCCCATACCAGTCAAACAGGACCCTAACCCAGAAGACTGACTATATTCACTTTCTATTCTGCCATGGAAAGGAGGCTAAGCTCTATTTTAAAAACAAAACATAAAATTAAAAAAAGAAAAAGCCTCATATAATTACTAATAACTTGTTTGATTACATTAGAATCCAACTAAAAGCCAAAAAATCCAACGCATTTGTTAATGTTTCTTAAGTCTTTTTAATCTATAGTTTCAGCCTCCATCTTTCCCTTTTCATTGCAGTTTATTTGTTGAATAATCTCATAAAATACATTTTAATTTGAGTTATTTGTCCTGTAGAATTTCCTGCAGTCTTTTCTCCCTGCTCCCCATCTTCTTTCTGGATGCATCCTTATATTTTTGGGATAGTGTTTAATACGGTCCTCTGTGCACTGTTTTGAGAGCTTGATCCAAAGGCTTATGGTTCAAGATTACCTTAATGTATCTCTCATCGGGAGGCACCTGTGTGCTGTCTCTGTGTGTCCGTCCATTTAGCCATTCATGATGACTGCCTAAATGTATTAGGTAATTAGGGTTTCGAATTAGTAATATTCTATTTCTACCATTACTTTTTATTATTGTGTTCAGTTAGCTATTACTTTTTCATTTACTATTTGGAATACTTTGAAAAAAAGAAACTTTGTTAGCAGTTTTGTTACCTAGAGACAGTTCATACAGAAAAGGCAGAATATATACAATATTCTTCTTCTTTATTTACTAGTTTCTAAAGTAATGATTTGGTTCCTTTGTATCCTACAAAAGGGATAATGGAGCTGTGTGTGTGTGTGTGTGTGTGTGTGTGTGTGTATACATGTACGTGCATGTGCATGCATGTGCATATCATTATGAACTTACGAATTTATACACATTTGATGTGTTTAAGTCTATTGAGGTTTTTATGCTCATTTTAAGAAATCTTTGAGCAGTGGGAATCCCTGTGAGGTGGCTGCTGAGTCCTTTGACATAACCTGGGTATTTGATAGCTTTCCTGCTTTCTGCCCCTTTAAAATACTGCAGACTCATTTCCAGGTTATTACTTGTGAAAATAATGTTTAGAGACCACAATCTGGGACTCTGTGGTGCTGATTGCTGCTGGATTTTAAAAATTATTAATAAGTTTAAATGGACAGATTAGTAAATATGTTTCATTTGATTTCTTCTTAAAATTTAATATGGTATAAATTCATGCTTATAGCTCTTAATTTAACTTCAGATCTACACAATTTTTTATTTAGTCTTATCAATTTAGTCTACATTAGATACAAAACTTCTATAAAGCTTCAAAAATTAAAAAAACATGTAAACTCATAATAATATTAGTCTGTTCCGGTTTGGGAGAGGAAGGTATTTAGTTCTAGTAAAAACTGATACCCGTTTCTATCTAAAATTTGCCTTTGAAAACTAAATACTTCCAAAGATTTAGCCAATCATTTTCCTGAAAAATGATGTGGATGAGTTGATTAAAATATAAGCTAAATTATTGGAGTATATTCAGTGAGTATTAAATATAATAGACTGAACAGCATATTTTATGTGATTTAAAATTTCATTTATAAAACTATAATTGAAGTAGTTTGTTTTAAAGGATTATGTTAGCTTTTCTAGTGTGACTTTTCCCCTGCAGTTCAGAGAAATCTACATTCAAGTAAAAAATATGCACTTTTTTGTTCCAGACCGATTGCAGTATTATGCTGCCAAGCAACAGTGTTAAAACTCCCATGACTCCTGAGAATTTTCTTGCTTTTCCTTCAGATAAAAAGCTTTGACATGCACAAATTAGTGGTAGATTCATTTTGTTATAATAATTTGTTACTTTCACATTATCTAATTTTCTCATTTGATAAATACTATTGAACACATAATTTCCCTCTTCTAGACACAAGGAAAACTGTTAGTAAAGAAGCCTAATATATCCCACCTCTTGTTGGGCTTATAGAGATAAGAGAAAGTCCATCAACAAACTAATACCTATGTGTCAAGTAGTTATAAAATAAGATAGAGGAGGATAAGGGAATGAGAGGACTGGGTTTTGAGTGTTCTTATAGATGGGGCTGTCAGGGAACATCTGTTTGTACCCCCTTTATAAATCAGACAGCATTTAAGAAACATCTTGTGTAATAATGTACTTCTGTAAATATAGTTATTAAACAAACGGTCTTTGAGTACCTATAATGTGCTGGGCACTGTGACATTGAAAGTATGGAAGAAAACAATATAAACCCTAAACCTGAGAAGCTCAAGGACTAAACAGTTGGACAGAGCATTACAAACTTGGCATTGTACATATCAGCATCCCAGGCCTACTGGATCAGCATCTTTGGAAGAGGTTAAGTCTTCTATCATTTCAAAGTCCATGTAGCTATTCTGGTGTGGACTCAAGAGTTAAGAATGAATGGCCAGGGGGGCGCCTGGGTGGCTCAGTGAGTTAAAGCCTCTGCCTTCGGCTCAGGTCATGGTCCTGGGGTCCTGGGATCGAGTCCCACATTGGGCTCTCTGCTTGGCAGGGAGCCTGCTTCTTCCTCTCTCTCTGCCTACCTCTCCATCTACTTGTGATCTCTCTCTGTCAAATAAATGGATAAAATCTTAAAAAAAAGAATGAATGACCAGCAGAAGAAAACAATAGTAAATTTCTATTTCAGCATCTGCCAACAAAATTTCACCAGTGTTTCTTATTTGTTGTCATTCAGGCCACCAGAAACACCATTCTCCTTTGTCTTGCTCTTCCAAATATATCCTGGTGATTTTCAGGTCACTCAAATGTCATATTTTGAAGCTGCAAATGGAGGTTGCGTAGGCAGGCCTCCCAGGTGTGGATGTGCCCACCTAAAGGCTCTGATGTCAGACTGCCTTTTCAGCTGTGATTACTGGCTGCAGGCTACTTCTACTGACACAATTAAGGTAGCAATTGAAATTAGGTTGCTAATTAGCTGGCATTAAGATATGAAGATAAGCCTGTATTATTCAGCTGAGTTTAACAGTGATCAGGAGTACTTGAGTGGGGAAGGGGGAGAGGAACAATCAGTGTCCCAGTGAGGTGAAGTGAGAAATACTTGACTGACTATTAGTGGCTTTGAAGGAACGCAGCCCTAGCCAAGGAATGCAGGCACCCTAGGAAACAGCAAGACACCATGCTCTGCTTGAACCTCCATAATGGAGCATAGCCCTGTGGACACCTTGATTTTAGGTCAGTGAGATCCATTTTGGTCTTCTTACCCACAGAGTTGTAAGATAATAAATGTGTGTTGTCTTAAGCCACTAAATTTGTGATAATTGGCTTCAGCTAAAAATAGGAAACCAATGCAGTCCTTAAGGTTTCAAGGATCCTAGTTCTCGGAAGTAGTCTTCAATATAAGTAAATTTTGCAGTCATTTTTCCCACTGAACACAGTGGTTCCCCCAAGCAAATAAGCCTGCTATCAAGGCTAAGACTAAATCACCACTAAAAATACTTAATAATTTAACTTTTTTTTTTTTTTTTTTTTTGCTATATTTTGACTTTGTAATGGGACAGGTGCTGCTTTATTTTCTCAAGGATGCTATGCCTATATCATATAATGCCTTGTTTGAGCAATAGTGAACAAATAGCTATCATTTTCCTTAGAAAAAAGAAGAGAATAATTGTTAATATTTAACATATATTTAATTTGTTTATATTTTCAGATGAAATCATCTCTTGTTTTAAGAGATAATCCTGATAATACCACACTGGTTTAAATACTCATTCTGCTTTAAGGAAACACTTTAAAATTTTCCATGGGCATTTGCAATATCTAAATTCCTGTGGGTACCACACCACACCTTTGCTGCCTGGAGTTAAGAGGTTTTCTGTTACTAACTCTGATTGCCCCATCAAAAGAAGCTTGCAAGTGTCTAAATTGTGATAATTATAAAAAGATCTTTAGCTCACTCTAACTTCAGCTTCCTTGCTTCATCTTTGTGCAAGAGAAAACCTCTTTCTGAAATTTTTCTTTTCATAATCAGAAAAGAGAGATGTGAAACATGAAAGAATTTGTATTTGTTTTTCAGGGCTACCATAACAAACGATTACAGGCCAGGTAGCTTAAGTGACAGAAATTTATCTTACCATAGTTCTGGGGGCTAGAAGTCTATGATCAAAGTGTCAGCAGGGTTGATTTTCTCTGAGGCCTCTGTCTTAGTGTGTAGATGTTCATCTTCTTGCTGTGTCTTCACGCCAGCTTCCCTTTGTGCACCAGTTTCGTGGGATTAGGGCCCACCACAGCAAGTTCTTTCACTATCCTGACCTCTTTAAAGGCCCAGTCTCAAAATAGAGTTATATTCTGGAGGCTGGAGCTTCACCATAGGAATTTGGTGGGGGAGGGAGCACCATTTCGTTCATAACTGAGCTCTTCTGCAAGAAGCTCTTGACATTTAGTTTTCCAATAGTTTTTGCTTGTTCGGTTCCTGAGTTCTCCTATCTACTCTTGGTCTCTGAAGTTTAGAATGAGCATAAGAATTTCACTTGCATTGCTTACCTTGTAGACAACCTGGCATTCTCCACACCTGCCCCAATCAATTTTCTGTTTATATTTGTTTTTAGTAGTAGTACTGTCTTCTTTTGGTCTCCACAGTGTGATTTCAAATTTGTGTTCAAATTTTTGAATATGTGTGTGTGTGTGTGTATCTATCTATCTATATATTCCATGTTTTAAAAATATGTGTTCTATAAGAATAGTGGGTTTGTTGTTATTGTTGTTGTTGTTGCTTTGTTTTTTTAATTTCTTTTAGGTAATACATTTTTAAAGGTAGAAGTCCTATAACTTGGCATAGGTAGACTACCGCAATGCTTGATAGTGTAGGGGTGGGACAGAAGAATACAATGCCCTAAAGTTTCAGAAATCTATATAAAAATAAATGAAGTAAGTGATTACCAAAATCTTCAAAGTTTTTGATCTAGAACAGACATCTCTTTATTCTATGTGTTAAATTTTAAGTTATCTTTTAAGATAAAATGACCATGAAAGTTAAAGATAACACATTTTTAGGAAATATTTTTGAAAGAGTAATAGAAATCTTATGGTTTACTGAGTAACCATTATAAAATAAGTTGTAAATTTTGTTAGTTTTATTTCCCTCCCTTGTAGACCAGAAAGTAGGTCTACAGAGCCACAGGTTCCTGTTACATAGTAAATAATCTTAACTTTGGTGACCCTGTTATCCTTTTCCTTTCTCTTCTCCATCTTCTGCTATTTCTTCTCTGTGATTTTTTGATATATCTCTGAATAAGAAAACTTTTCATGGGTTAGCTTCTCTGGTTTTTCTCATAAATTGATAATATCCTGCCATACAATTTTTGCATCTCTTTAACTCTGAAAGAGCCCACTTCTCCCAAAATGTGGTCACCATAGTATGTCTAAGGCTCTGGGAGTTGTAATGCCTCATTGATTTCTCCACGTGGAAATCCTCAGGAGATGATATCACTATTCCACTCTCTCTGTGGAGGCAAGAATCTGTCCCTGTTGGAATGACAGAAAGTGACTTGTCAGTTTCTACTATAATTTCCTCTTCAGCAGTACATATTGCCATAAGAAAGAATTTTAAGACCATTGTCTCATTTAGATGGAATAAAGTATTAAATGCTTTTTCACATTATTGCTTGAACTAGGGCATCATTTTTCTAGTTTTCCTTCAAAGAGTGTTTATTTTTGAAATTCTCATCATGAAAAGGACCAGTTCACTTATCAGAAAGTTACTATTACACAGATTCCTGAAGAAACACAAACAAAATGTGCTCATTATAAATCACCATGCTTCCTGTCTTCCATGCGGCTCAATACAGTTCTGGGAAGGCAAGCTACATTGTCTTTTAAGCACTGAAGACAGTCTTTACCTGAATGCCCTAAGATAGAATTCTAGAAGAATACTGGGTTTTAAACTTCTTTTAACAGCATGCTATTGTTGCTATCTGAAATCTTATATAGATGTTTAGATAATATTCATATATTAATATTTGTCTTTATATCCCACATTTATATGAATATATATTGTATAATTTATATTATTATATTTACAGCATAAATCTGGAATATTTTTGGCAAAGATATGCTTGGCACACACTTCATTCTCTTACTTCATTCTTCTTTGTCATCTCTGAAAAGTCAGATATGTATGGCTGTGGTGAATAAGTTTCACTCTCAGCAACTGAAACTGCTAGAATGCCTTGTAAGAGAATCCATGGTCCCAATGGATTCTGAGTAGCATGCACCTGTGATTCTAAGTTCGAAAGTAGGCAAAACTGTAGAGTAGGACTAAGTTTTTCCATACTCCAGCTTTCCCTTTCCTATAAACCTACAGCATTTTGCTCTATTTTGTTCTCCTGAAACATATGTTGTCAGTCTTTTTTCTCTGAAATGACTGAGTTTCAGTTTCTTAACTCACCCCTTGTAATAAACGTCTTAATTTTTTTGCATATTTGAAATATTTGCATTTCAAAACAACAATGCATTCAATTCTAAGAAAATAGAATCCAAGACCTCCATCAGTGGCAGGTAAACTTGGGTATTAGGAGCTTTCCCAGTGCTTCCAAAGTCAGGTCACTGGAGATGTGGGCTTTACTACCTATTCGTTATTCTGAGCCTGCTTGTCTCTCTGCTTATGCTGCCTTTGTTATACATACATTACATATGTAAAAGTTTGTTTTCGCATAAATATTGCTCATAAAAAAATCCATGTATCATTAGGTTTGCATCCCTACAGAGTTGTCTTCTTGGAGTTTCTGTCCCTAAAAACAAAACATCCTGTCTTGGTCAGCTCTGTTTGCTGTAATAAAGCACCATACATAGATTGAGTGGCTCAAACAACAGAAATTTGCTTTTCACAGTTATAGAAGCTGGAAATTCTAGATCAAAATGTCAGTATGGTCAGGTTTTAGTGAGGAACCTCTTCCTGGTTTGCAGATGGCTGCTGTTTTCTTGTGTCCACAAAAGGTAAAGGGAGAGATTTTATGTCTCCTCTTTTTATAAAAACACTAATCCCATAAGAAAGGACCTACTTTCATGACTCAGTTTTACCATCAATTACCTCTCAAAGGCCCTGCCTTCAAATACTGTTACATTGGGAGTTAGGGGTTCAACATATGAAATTGAGGTAGAACACAACCATTTGGTCCATATCACTCTCAGATATCTACATGTAACCTTTCAGTCTCCTTAACCCCTATTTACCCATTTACTTACCTTTTTTTATCAGGAATATAATTCCTGGAAAATTAATAGGCCATAAAATATTTGATATGTCAATCTGCATCAATTAATAGTGATTTATTTTAAAAATCAGAAGAGCTTTCCAATTGTGAATACTCTGTTATTTTAAGTGCTCTTAAGTGCAGTTAATGTAACTAAGTACTAATGAGATTCAACCATCACATTTGGATAGTATAATATACCCATAATAACTCTAACTTTTCATCTTTTTTTAAGCTTTTCATCTTCTAAAACCACATTGTCATTCACATTATTGGGTTCTTGTGATGTTATTATGGAAGAGCAAAAGTTATCATTATCTTACTAAAACTTCAAATAAAGACAGTCAATTTTTTTTCTTTAAGTTCAGTATTAATTTTTGAATGGTCAGACTGCATAGAAGCTGTTCATCATGAATATGAACATCTAATTTAAGTCTGAGTTAGCTTAGTAAATAAAAAGGTTGCAAAGGACATATATAAACATATAGATAGGCATATATAAATATGCTTGTATGTGCATATACACATACATAAATGTATGCATGCACTCATGTATGAAATGTATATACCATGTATAAATATATGCACATATGATGTATACAAACATCCACATTTCCATATATGCATTTCTTTCGGTGGGATTTTGAAAATAGAAGTCAGGAAAATTATTTAAGACAATTTGAGTCTTCTCACATTAGGATCACTTGGTCATCTGAATGAAATAAGCCTATTTCATGTCAGATAGAGCCAGCAAAAGTTATGTCTGATATGTCATGTTAAGATCTAGCTAAGGTCAGAGGTAGAGTGTCTTGTATTCAAATGTATGAATATCAGCAAAAATGTGGGACTACAAGTTAAGAAAAAAGCCTTGTAGTTACAAAAAATATTTTAATTGTAAAGATAAATAGGATCTCCTTAAAATGTTTACAGAAGGTTGTACTTTAACCTTATGTTATTTTCTTTTCAGCCTTACTGAAGCATGATTGACAAATAACAATTTTATATATTTAGGTTGTACAACATGATTTTTTAAAGGTGTACAAGGTAATGATTTAATATGCATATGCATTGTTAAATGATTACCATGATCAAATAATTAATATCTTCATCATCTCACATAGTTACCTTTTTGTGTGTATGTATGGTAAAAAAAAAAAAACTGAGTATTTTTAACAAATTTCAAGTATACAATATAGTATTATTAAAGAGTCACTATGCTGTACTTTAGATCCCCAGAATTTATTCATCTTATAATTGAAAGGTTGTACTCTATGAGCAACATCTACTCATTTCCCCCATCACCTAGTCCTTGACAATCTTCATTTTACTATCTGGCTATGAATTCAACATTTTTAGATTACAAATATAAGTGAGGTCATACAGTATTTTTTTTTTCTGTGTATGGTTTATTTCACTTAACATAATGTCCTCCAGGTTCATCCATGTTGTCACAAATGGCAAAATTGCCTTCTTTTATCACTGAGTAATGTCCCATTATAGATATATAATATTTTATTTATCCATTCATCATCTATTACCAGACATTTAGGTTGCTTTTATATCCTGGCCATTGTAGATAATATGCAATGAATATGGGAATGCAGATATCTCTTTTGGATAGTAATTACATTTTCATTGGATATGTACCCAGAAATGGGATTGCTACATCGTCTGGTAGTTCTATTTTTAATTTTTGGAGGAAGCTTCATTCTGTTCTCCAAAACAGTGTGTCACTGGCCTTAACACAGACACACAGACTAGGAGAACAGAATCGAAAGCTCAGCTCTAGCTAGGACTTCCAGTACAACATTAAATAAAAGCGCTGAGAGTGGGCACCCTTGTTCCTAATATTAGAGGGAAATCTTTCAACTTTTCAATGTTGAGTATGATGCTAGCTGTGAACTTCTTATATATGGCCTTTATTATATTAAGGCACATTCTTTCTGTACCTAACTAGTTGAGAGCTTATCATGAAGAATGTTGAATTTGGTCAAATGTTCTTGTGCATTTGTTGAAATGAAATGATAGTATGATCTTTTATCCTTACTTTGTTGATGTAGAGAAACACATTTATTGATTTATGTATGTTGAACTATCTTTGCATCCCAGGTACTCCCACATATGGACATATTTTTAATATATTTATTTTAATTACTTATTTTTTTAAAGATTTTATTTATTTATTTGACACAGAGAGAGAGAACAAACGGGGAGTGGCAAGCAGAGGGAGAAGGAGAAGCAGGCTCCTGCTGAGCAAGGAGCCTGATGCTAGGCTAGATCCCAGGACCCTGGGATCATGACCTGAGCTGAAGGCAACCGCTTAACTGACTGAGCCCCCAGATGCCCCTTAATTACTTATTTTTAAGAATAGTTTTAGATTTACAAAATAATTTCGGTGATGATACAGAGTTCTTATAAACACCACAACCAGTTTCAGCTGATATCTGACATTAGTAAGGTCCATCTGAGCCCAATTAATAGACTAATATTGATATAAAATTATTGACCAAAGTCCATAGTTTCCTTAAAAATTTCCTTAGGCTTTACTTAATGTGCTTTGTTTTATCTCATGATCTCTCCCAGGGTAATGCATTACATCTCTCCATTGTGTATCCCAAGACTCCTCTTGGTTGTGGCCCTCTCTCAGACATTTTATTATTTTTATTATTATTATTATTATTAGGCCCTCTCTCAGACGTTTTATTATTATTATTATTATCTTAACAGTTTGAGGAATAGTGGTAAAATAGTGGTAAAAATTTGTAGAATGTCCCCTCAATTGGTATTTGTCTGAAGTCTTCCTCATGATTAGGCTAGAGTTATGAGTTTGAGGAAATTATGGGTTATGGTTATGGGTTTTCCTCTGAGATGAAGTGTCATTTCTAGCATATCAGCACAAGGCTACATGCTATTTTCATGACCTAACCTCTGTTAATTTTGTTTTTGATCTGCTGGCTGAGGCAACGATTGTTAGGTTTCTTTACTGTATAGTTTTTTTACCTCCTATCATTCGACATGTCCTGTTTGGAAAAAAAAAAGTTGCTATGCAAAGTCCATACACAGTCCATAAAGAATGGGGAATTATGCTCTACCTCCTGGAGAGTAGAGTACATACATAAAACATTTGGAATTGTTCTGCTTGGCAGCTTTGTCTCTTCTCCCACATTTATTTATTTAATCATTTATTTGTATAGGCATAGGCTTAGTAATACTTACTTTATAATTTGGGTTATAATCATGCTTTCTAATTTATTTTATTGCTCAAGTCATTGTACCTTTACCACTGGGAGCTGTTTCAGTTGACTCCTGAATGTCTCTGGCACACCTCCATCATTGTGGGGTTCCTTTGCTTATATTTTTGAGTATGTCCCTTACTTTCTGTCACTGCAATATGGTCCAAGCTTATCTGTTTCCTCTATCATTCTAGAATTAATGATTTTTTAAAGAAGCCTAGTTCCTTTTATTGGAAAATGGCATTAAAAACCATGATCTGGGCTCTGTGTATAAATGTTCCTATTATGTTGTCATTGCTTCTTAAGTCTGCTTAGCTGAGAGAAGAAGAACATATATGTGTTTATAGTAACTTGCATATATACATATATCTCTAAATATTTATATAAGTAGCCATATGTACCTATATGAAGCTAAACTTGAGTTAATACTGATGCTTCTAACTCTAATTCATTGCCATATGATCATTCAAGTCCCTCCTACTCCATCAGTGAAAGATTTGACTCCCACTATCTGTGATCCACTTACTTAATTTTTCAATTCTAATATACATGCATAGCAGAATCAGAATTGTTAAACTATGCCCTGTGAAGAAACAATTTTATTAGGTAGAGTTCAATGCATATGAACAATTTCTTTTACTTTTAGTATTAAAGACTGCACTCAATTAAAAAATTACATGCCACCTTCTTCCCCTACTCCTTTTAGTAAGGTTGTTTCATCCATTCATATTGCGGTTAGGATTTTTTTAACAGTTGACATTCCACACTATGATTATTCCAAACTCCAAGTTAAAAATTATAATTGCACATAGTGATGTTCACTCTTTGTACTGTGTAGTTATATGGGTTTAGACAAATGTGTGCTGCTGTATATCCACAATTACACCACCATATAGCATAATTATACTGCTCTAAAAATCTCGGTTTCATCTATTAAACCTTTACCTTTTATCCTAAACTCCTGAAAATCACTGATCTTTCTGTTGCTCCTATAGTCATGTTGTTTCTAGAATGTCCTATAATAGTAATCATATGGTAAAAGCTTTTCTTTTTTTCTTTTCCTACCACCTTAACCCCACCCCGGTTGCATCTCCACTTCCTCATATCAGGGAAATCATGTAATAGTTGTGATCGGGAGGGAGACAAACCAAAAGAGACTCTTAATGTCATAAAACAAACTGAGGGGGGTGGGGGGGAGAGGGGTTGGGAGAGGGTGGTGGGGTTACATTATATGTTTAAATGAAAAAAAAGCTTAAATAAAATTAAAAAAAGAAAGTTACATTAAAAAAAAAAGCTTTTCTAAGACTCACTTTTTTTTCAGTTAGCAATGTATACTTAAGGTTTCTCCATGACTTTTTATGACTTGCTAGCTCATTTACTTTTATTGAATTCTAGTCCATTGTGTAGATGCATCTTGATTTATTTATCCATTCACCTATTCAAAGATGACTTAGTTGCTTTGGGTTGGAGTTATTATGAATTAAGTTTCTATGTACACTCAGTATATACACTATAGTTTTAGTGGCCCTATGTTTTTAAATCAGTTGGGTAAGTATCTAAGAATATGATGTCTATATTACATCTTAAGATTATGCATAGCTTTGCAAGAGATCACTGTCTGCCGAACTGATTTCCAAAGTTGCAGTACCATTATATATTTCCAACGATAAAAGTCAGAGTTCCTCTTTCTCTGCATCCTTCCCAGAAATAGGTACTGTCTGTGATTAGGATTTTAACTAGTTTAATGAGGGTGTAGTGGTATCTCACTGTTGTTTCACTTTATAATTTCCTAATGACACTAATGTTGAGCATCTCTTCATATGCCCATTTCCCATCTGTGTACCTTCTTTGGTGATCAATCTGTACAGATCTTTTGCACAATTTTAGCTCTTTTTATTCGGTTTTAAAAGTTCTTTGTATATTTTGAATACAGGCTTTTCATAAGATACGTGTTTTGTGAATATTTCTCACAATCTGTGGCTTGCCCTTTGAGTCTTTAACTTTGTTTCACAGCAGAGGTTTTAATTTTAAAAGTCCAACTCCCCATTTTTCCCCATGGACCATGCTTTTGACATGGTGTGTAAAAAACACATTGCCATACCCAAAATCACCTCAATTTTCTCTTATATTTTCTAATAGACTTTTGATACTTTTGCAATTTGCTTTTTGGTGTTTGATTCATTTTGAGTAAATTTTTGTGAAAGATAATGTCTTTGTCTAGGTTCATTTATTGCATATATGTTCATCCGATTTTTCTAGCACCATTTGTAGAAAACTTTATTCTCCATTATTTTTCAGCTTGATTGATGTATAATTGACAAAATTGTAATATACTTTTTTCTAAATTTGTGTATTGATTTGAGAGAGAGAGAGAGATTGAGCAGTGAAAGAGGCAGACGGAAAGGGAGAGAATACAAGCAGACTCCCCATTGAGTACAGAGCCCAATGTGGGGCTCAATCTCAAGACCCTGAGGTAATGACCTGACCCATAACCAAGAGTCAGATGCTCAACCAACTGAGATACCCTAGAACCCCCAAGTTGTAATATACTTAAATTGTATATCGTGATAGCTTCACAAGTGAATTCTAACAAACGGTTAAAGAAGAGATAATACCTATTCTTCTCAAATATTCCACAAAAAAGGACAGGACGAAAATTTCCAAACTCATTCTAGGACATCAGAATTACCCTGCTACCAAAACCAGATAAAATCTCCACTAAAAAAAGAGAATCACAGACCAATATCCCTGATGAACATGGATACAAAAATTCTCAACAAAATACTACCAAACTGAATCCAACAATATGTTAAAAAAAAAAAAAAAAAAAACCAACACTCACCATGGTCAAGTGGGATTTTTCCCGAGTTGCAAGAATGGTCTAATATTTGCAAAACAGTCAATGTGATATACCACATCAACAGCAACAAAAAAAGGATAAGAACCACATGATCTTTTCAGTAGATCCAGAAAGAGGATTTCACAAAATACAGCATTCATTCATGATAAAACCCTCAACAAAGTAGTCTAATCCTACTTTGGTTTAGGAACCTCAACCTTTGGTTGAGGAACGTACTTCAACATAATAAAGGCCATCTATGAAAAACCCAAAGCTAATATCATCTTAAATAAAGAATAACAGAGCTTTTCCTCTGCAGTCAGGAATAAGACAGGGAAGACCACTCTCACCACTGTTATTTAACATAGTCCTGGAAGTCCTAGGCACAGCAATCAGACAACACAATAACGATAGCAAAATGAAAGGAACCTAAATTGGCAAGCAGAAGTAAAACTTTCACTATTTGCAGATTACATGATATTCTATATAGAAACCTGAAAGACCCCACCAAAATATTGCTAGAAGTGATAAACCAAAACCAATAAGATACCTAACAATTAACCTAACCAAAGAGGTGAAATACCTGTATTCTGAAAACTATAAAATACTAATGAACAATTAAAAATGACACAAAGAAATGGAAAAATATTCCATAGTCATGGATCAGAAAAGCAAATATTGTTAAAATGTCTATACTCTACAGAACAATCTGCCTATTTAATGTGATCCCCACCAAAATACTAACAATATTTTTAATAGAGCTAGAACAAATAATCTTAAAATTTGTATGGAACCACAAAAGACCCCAAATAGCCAAAAAAAAAAAAAAATCTAGGAAAAGAAAAGCAAATCTGGGAGTGTCACAATTCTGGACTTCAAGTTATATTACAAAGTTGCAGTGATGATAACAGCATGGTACTGGCACAAAAATAGGCATATAGATCAAGGAACAGAATAGAAAACCCAGAAATGAACCCACAACTACATGGTAAGTTAATCTTCAACAAAGCAAAAAGAATAGGGGTGCCTGGATGACTCTTTTGGTTAAATGTCTGGTTTCAACTCAAGTCATGATCTCAGGGTCCTGGGAATCCGAGCCCCATGTCAGGCTCTCTGCTCAGTGGGGAGTCTGCTTCTTCCTCTCCCTCTGTTTGCCACTCCTCCTTGCTTGTGGTCTCTGTCAAATAAATAAAATCTTCTTAAAAATTCTGCTATTAAAAAAAAAGCAGGAAAGAATGTCCAATGGAAAAAGACAGTCTCTTCACCAACTGGTGTTGGGAAAACTGGACAGCTAACATGCAAAAGAATGAAACTTGACCACTTTCTTACACCATACACAAAAATTAATTCAAAATGGTTGAGAGACCTAAATGTGATACCTGAAATCATAAAAATCCTAGAGGAGAAGATAGTGGTAAACTCTGACATTGGCTTTACCTACTTTTTAGTAGATATGTCTCCTGGGGCAGGGGAAACAAAAGCAAAACTAAACTTTGGGACTTCATCAAAATAAATTCTTCTGCACAGTAAAGGAAACAATCACCAAAACTAAAAGGCAACCTTTGGAATGGGAGAAGGTATTTGCAAATTAGATATGTGATAAAGGGTTAGTATCCAAAATATAGGAAGAACTTATCAAACTCAACACCCAAAAAACAAAAACACTAAAAAAAGAGAATCACAGACCAATAAGTTAAGAAATGGGCAGAAGAAAGGCAATTGCATGGCTCATTCGGTAAGCATCAGACTCTTGGTTTTGGCTCCGGTCATGATCTTCGGGTCATGAGATTGAGCTCTGTGTCAGATTCCACACTCAACAGGGAGTCTGCTTGAGATTCTCTCTCTTCTATTGCCCTTCCCTCATTAAAAAATGGGCAGAAAACATGAATAGACCTTTTATCAAAGAAAATATATGGATGGCTAACAAACACATGAAAAGATACTCAGCATTACTCATCATCAAGAAAATACAAATCAAAACTACAGTTAGCTATCTATCACCTCACAGCTGTCAGAATAGTCAGAATAGTGAAATCAGCAACAGAAGAAACAATAGGTGTTGGCAAGAATATAGAGAAAAGGCTAGCCGTCTTACATTGTTGGAGAGAAAGCAAACTAATGCAGCCACTCTGGAAAACTGTATGGAGATTCCTCATAAATTTAAAGATCTAGGAATTGCACACCACTAGGTATTTAATGAAAGAATACAAAATACTAATTCAAAAGGATACAAGTGCCCCAATGTTTATAGCAGTATTATAGCCAAATTATGGAAATGGCTGAGGAATGGATAAAGAAGTTATATCTATAATGGAATATTACTCAGCCATAAAAATGAATCAGTCTTGTCATTTGCAATGGCATGGCTGGAGCTAAGGTGTATTATGCCTAGTGAGATAAGGCAGAGAAAGACAAGTACTATATGATTTCACCCATATGTGGAAATTTAAAAAAATGAGCAAAGGGGGAAAAAAGAGGCAAACCAAGAAATAAACTTAACTATAGAGAACAAACTGATGTATGGAAGTGATGAATCTCTATATTGTACATCTGTCACTAATATTACACTGTTTGTTAACAACTGGGATTTAAATAAAGACTTTTTTTTTTTACTTTATTTAAGCTTTATTTAAACATATGATGTAACCCCACCACCCTCACCCAACCCCTCTTCCCCCCACCCCCCTCAGTTTGTTTTATGACATTAAGAGTCTCTTTTGGTTTTTCTCCCTCCCGATCCCATCTTCTTTCATTTTTACTTTTCCTACCACCTTAACTCCCACCCCCATTGCATCTCCACTTCCTCATATCAGGGAGATCATGTGGTAGTTGTCTTTCTCCAGTTGACTTATTTCGCTAAGCTTAATACGCTCTAGTTCCATCCATGTCGTCACAAATGGTAAGATTTCATTTCTTTTGATGGCTGCATAGTATTCCATCGTATATATATATATATACCATATCTTCTTTATCCATTCATCTGTTGATGGACATAAAGACTTTTAAAAAATGTACATCATGATGATTTTATGTGAAAATACCTTATCTGGTTGTTAACATCTCTATCAACATCCTACTCCAGTGAATTGCCTTTGCTTCTTTGAGAAAAATGAAATGATTGTATTTTGTTTGCCCTTATTTCCGCATTCTCTATTATGTTCAGTCTCTGTATATACAACACATATATGTGATATATGTTACATATATGATTTATATATGGTATCTTTCATATATATGTGGTACCATATATATGAAAGCTAGGAGGGGCTGGAGTTGGGGAAATATTAGATTCTTCCCAGGTCTTTCCCCCTGGAAAGTAGGCCTTCATTGTGTAGCATGTTCTATATTACCAAAAAACACTTAAGTATCTTTCCTAGATATTCACAGTGAAAATACTTGCATTCCTTGGGGAAAAAGTCATGGAATTGTGGGAACTAAGACTGTGGGCTCCAGGAATTTCTCACTTTCATGTTTGTCACACTTAACCTCTAGCAGTTCATCAAAATTACTACTTAAGTATTCATACCAGCCCATGACTCCAGCAGTAGGTGCTCCAAGTAACCAGATCTTGGCCTCATCTCTCCAGATTTTGGGGTGGTGGTTTGACATGCAACTTCAGTTCCCTGTTTGGTTCACAGAAAGTAGTTGACTTTGGTTCATTCAGTTCTTCTTCTTCTTCTTCTTCTTCTCCTTCTCCTTCTCCTTCTTCTTCTTCTCCTCCTCCTCCTCCTCCTCCTCCTCCTTCTTCTTCTCCTAAGATTTTGTTTATTTATTTGACAGAGAGAGATCACAAGTGGTCAGAGAGGGAGGCAGAAAGAGAGGGGAAAGCAGACTCCCTGCTGAGCAGAGAGCCTGATGCGGAGCTCGATCCCAGGACCCTGAGATCATGACCTGATCTAAAGGCAGAGGTTTAACCCACTGAGCCACCCAACTGTCCCAGCTTTTTTTCTTCTTATAAGTTTAGGAATAATATCTTCTCAGCTCTTCATATGTCAAGGTTAACACACAAATTTCCCTAGTCATAAAATTGTAATTGATTATTCCTAAATATTTGCCATTCATCTTCCAAATAAACTACATTTCTTAACTTCAGCCATTCATTAGTGTGTCCTGATAAAGAGGATGGATGCTGTGGCCAGAACTTAGATTTAAATCCTGACTCCCACAGCTTCCAGATATCCAGCCTTAAGAAAAGGATTTTCTTTCATATACAAGATGTGTATAAGTTTCTGCCTGATAGGGATATGGAAAGATTTTATAAAATAATCAATGTAAGTTATCTGGTACATAGTAAACTAATTTTTAAATAAATATTAGCTTTGAGCATCTGGGTGGCTAATTGTTTAAGTGTTTGCCTTCGGCACGGTCATAATCTCAGGGTCCTGGGATCGAATCCCACATCAGATTCTCTGCTCAGCAAGGAGTCTGTTTCTCCCTCTCCCACTCCCTCTGTGCTCTCCTCTCTCTCTCAAATAAACAAATAAAATCTTTAAATAAATAAATAAATATTCACTTTTAATACTTGCTATTACCATTAGCTTCATTATCGCTCTCACTTTAATACAACCATATTGACTCCTTATTGTTTCTAGAACATATCTGGTACTTTTCCCTTGGCCTTGGCATTGACTGTTCATTCTATCTGAAATACTCCTCACACAGATAACTGCACAAATAACTTCTTTATCTTCTTTATGTCATACTTAATGCTCTTCAAATGTAATATTCTTTTCAAAATGCATCCTTACTGCCATATTCAAGATTGCAGCCAGCATCTACCACCCTGCATTGCATCTTGAAACCTCTTACCTTGCTTTATTTTCCAATAACACTTTTTTCTTCTAATGTTCTATATTATTTATTATTTATTTTTTCCATCTTTTTTTTTTAAGATTTATTCATTTTATTTTTAAGGAGAATGAGAGCGAGCACTAGCAGGAGGGGCAGAGGGAGAAAACCCCAAGCAGACTCTGCACTGAGTACAGAGCCCAACATGGGGCTCGATCTTTCAACCATGACATCATGACTGTAGTTGAAACTGAGAGTTGGACACTTAACTGACTGAACCACCCAGAGGCCTCCATCTTTTTTCATTTTTATTTAAATTCCATGAGTAGAGGGTTCTCTGTGTTGTCTAAATTTATCTAACTATTGTCTAGAACAATATCATACACATTTGTACTCAGTAACTTCTTTTTTGTTAAAGATTTTATTTATTTATTTGACAGAGAGAGAAGCAGTGAGAGAGGAAACACAAGCAGGGAGAGTGGTAAAGGGAGAAGCAGGCTTCCTGCTGAGCAGGTGGCTTGATGTGGGGCTCGATCCCAGGACCCTGGGATCATGACCTGAGTCGAAGGCAGATGCTTAAAGACTGAGTCACCCAGGCACCCCTGTATGCAGTAACTTCTTGTTGAAAGTTTGATTACTACTGTCTAGTAATTGCATAAGAAAAAAGCATTCCATTACAGAATAGGAGCATGTGATGGTGTATTCATTCCCTATGGATGCCATAACAAGTTACTACAAATGTGGTGACTTAAAACAACAGCAGTTTATTCTCCTACTTATGGAGGCCAGAAATCCAAAATGAAGGTGTTGGCAGGACCATGTTATTCCAAACGTTTTAGAGGAAAATCCTTTATTGCTTCTTTAAGCTTCTAGTGGCTTTAGGTTTGGGAAGTGTGTAACTCCAAACTCTGCCTCTGTCTTCTCATAGCTTTATCCTTTGGCTCTACATCTTCCATCTCATATAAGGACATTTGTCTTTGGATTTAGGGTCCACTTGGGTAATCCCAGATGATCTCAACTTGTGATCTTTAATGTAACTAATCTACAAAGATCCTTTTTCTGAATGTCACACTCACAGGTTGCTGATGGGCATATCTTTGGGTGACCATCCTTCAGTCTACCACAGAAAGTATCATTTGGTGTCATTGTTTAAACAGTTGCTAAATTGTGTTGAGCTGTAATGGAAATAATTACTTTACCTACAAAGTCTGGTCTCTGCATCGGCAGCATGAACATTATTCAGGGACATTCAGAAATGCAAAATCTCAGGTCCCACACTCATGTAATTGGATTAAATCTGCAGGTTAACAAGGTCTTTACCTGTTTCATATGCACATTAAAGCCTGAGAAATCACGATGTAGGAAAGAGTAGAACAGAACCTAAATAAACAGAAAAATTAGGGAGCTATATAAATGAAAACCAAAAGAAGGCAACTGTTACACATTTTGTGAAATTATATGGCAGGCAATTTACATAAATTGAAAAGCAAAGGAAGGTGAGTAGTGTAATGAATTCAGAGAACAGAACTCAGGCAATCTATGGAGAAAGGAAAATCTGAGTTATAAAACAACAGGAATAAGAAAAACACCCTGTAAATAAAGCAGTACACTTTCTTGGAATTAGCTACATATTCTTTAGGTCCAGTCACATCTGGAGTAAATCCAAATCACCTGGAGGCCTTGGTAAAACACATATTTCGATGCGAAACCTCCAGGTTTCTGGATTATTAGGTGTGGAGCATGCCCCAGACAGTTCAGTTTGAACAGGTTCCCAAGTAAACTTCATGCTGCTGGGCCATGTAGCACGGTTAAGAAACTATGTCTTAGGGGCACCTGGGTGGCTCAGTGGGTTAAGCCTCTGCCTTAGGCTCAGGTCATGATCTCAGGGTCCTGGGATCAAGCCCCACATTGGGCTCTCTGCTCAGTAGGGAGCCCGCTTCCCCCTCGATCTCTGACTGCCTCTCTGCCTACTTGTGATCTCTCTCTCTCTCTCTCTCTCTCTCTCTGTGTGTGCTAGGACAAAAAGCCATGTCTCTTCCTGGCTACTTTACCGAATTAAAAAAAAAAAAAAGAAAGAAAGAAAGAAACTATGTCTTAGAGTTATTCAGAACATTTAGATAGATGTTCTAATAAAGGAAAAAAAATGCTTAAGTTTCTTGAGTTCGAAATTATCTCAAAAACCTTCTTCTCAGATTTCTTTTAAACAAAATATGACATATGAATATTTTTTCCTACTTAGAAACTGGTGGTAGTAGAAGTGAAAGAAAAGTTTAGGATTGTGAAGGATCTGGACCTAGAAGTTGTAATTTTCTCCAGCAATCCTAAATTGTCAATAACCTGACATTGCTTTCTGTATTTCATTTTTAAAATGGTCATAATGCCTTGATATATGTTTACATGGTATTATTGGATACTTATAGCTCAAGACCTAGCCTTGGAATGTGGCTATTAAGAGAATGTTACTGAATATAATCCATAGTTTAATTGGCCATCAGAGTTATATTTCTAAATCTTTCTTAAATATTTCACATCCTCCCTCAAAAATGTCACTAATATGAAGTTAACGAGATCTCAGGTGGAAGAAATGGAGACACTTCATTAATTTGGACAAAATGTTTGAATTGTTTTGAAATCAGTAAGAAAGTCTGTTTTCAGAGAGTTTTTAGCCTTTATTTCCATAAAGATAGTTCAAGCCCAAAGGTGAGAAGCCATAAGCAATTGACCTAGGGAGAGGTATGCAAATATTTGATGAGTTTAAAAATTTGATATTTATTCACATTTGGGGCAAATATTAAAAAATAAAATAAAATAAAATACTGAAACAGTAAGTTTTCAAGCCAAAGAATTTGTTCTCTCCAAAGCATCTAGGAAGTAAATAAGTCTCTTATAAGAAATTGTGTTTCTGGCCAATATATAAAAATATATCATTAGGATTTTTAGTATTTGCACATATCATCTATAATTCTATAGAGAACCAAGCCGAACTAAGACTTTGAAAATATTTAATCATCTCTGAACTAAACAAACAGAAGATAAATTCCTATCAAAGGGAACTGGAAAATCTCTACTTGGTTTCCTAGGATATTTAGAGTAAGACTAGTAATTATTTTGTGTATCCATCACTTCTGTCTGTGGAAGACACTTAACAAATCGCACTGAGTAAGAAGTTGGCAATTCCTGAGCAACTCAGAATGGAATGACAATAAATTCTCCAGTATAAGATAGGAGAGAAAACTCTTGTGAAGCCACTGGTGTTGGCAAAGTAGTCTGACTCTCATCCATTCCTAATACCATTTTTCCTGAGTTCTGTTTCTCTCTAATTGGGATTATTAGTGGGAATGTCAAAGTTTAATGTTATCATCCATTAGAATGCACACAGTTTTCATGGGATAAATAAACATGTGGGTGTATATTTAATTTGGATGGAAACATTTTATCAACATTTTTAAAGGTACAAATTTTTAAAACGTTATACTCCTCATAAGAATAATTTGTACGATGTTTTGATAAGTGTTAGTAGTTAATCATTGCAATCAGGATGATAAGCATAAAAATTTTTAAGCAAGATTTAAAAAATAGGATGGATTGCCAAAATGTCTATGAACATTTAGGCCACAATGTTATCTTATTTTTTCAAAAAAGTATTAATAAATGAACTTGAAGCAAGCCTGAGTTCTAAAAGTCTTAAAGGTATCTTTTTTCTCATTAAAAAATCAAGTTTGCCCATAAGTTTATTAGTGACTAAAAAGGAAAGTAAATGTCAAATATTTTAAAGCTTTATTTAAATAGGATAAAAATTTAATTGTTTTTATTTGTCTTTTGTTTTTTTGAGAGAGAGAGTGTGTGATTGGGGGGAGACAGGCAGAGAAAGAAGCAGAAAGAAAATCTTTTTTAAAAATAATTTTTAAAATTGTGTCATGTTAGTCACCATAAAATACATCACTAGTTTTTGATGCAGTAGAGATAGAAAATCTTAAACCCAACATGGGGCTTGATCTCAGGACCCTGAGATCATGACATGAGCTGAAATCAGGAGTCGGGGACTTAGCCGACTGAGCCACCCAGGCGCCCCAAGATTGTTATATTTGAATGAAAGTCTAATAAATTATCAAAAGTCATGAAGGAAATCATAGGTTTTCAATGATGAGGAAACAGTAGTGTAAGTAGTCTTATAACAAAATATTACCTGTGTTATTTCCAGATAGTCCAATGTAATGCATGCTTTATCTTGAAAACCTTACAAAAATGTACACTACATCTATATATCAGATCTAAATCAGAAGCAAACAAAACTTTGTAGCATTTGCTCTAATCATATTACTATTCCTGCAGTATAACAATAGGATGGGAGAAAATAAAATTGCAGGACACAAACCTCAGGTGTCAACTTGTCACCATGTTACACTTAAAGTAGTTATTAAAATCATTATGCTATCAACTTGTGAAGTTTGGATGCACCAAATATAGCAACCTGATTTAATTGCTCACCATTTTATTTTGAGTGAAAGAAAGAAAAGGAGGGGGAAAAGGGAGGTGAATAAACTGCATGTTTGAAAGATACTTGTATCGGCCCTTCTATCAAAATGCAGTGAAAAAAAAATTCTCAACATGGATATTGGATAAATGAAGACTTATTTGTTGAACTTAGATTTCTTATTGTCTTCACAATCAGGAAAAAAAAAGTATCTAATTACCTGCACAGCTTGATGTAAAGCTCAGAGTATACTGAATAAAATGTGTAAGACAGGGGTGCCTGGGTGGCTCAGTGGGTTAACGCCGTTGCCTTCGACTCAGGTCGTGATCCCAGGGTCGTGGGATCGAGCCCCATATCGGGCTCTCTGCTCAGGCGGACATCCTGCTTCCTCCTCTCTCTCTGCCTCTCTGCCTACTTGTGATTTCTGTCTGTCAAATAAATAGATGAAATCTTAAAAAACAAAAAACGTGTAAGACCGTAAGCTTGATGTTTATATTCCTACTTTTAAAAATCTGTGTGGTTTTTTTTTTTTTTCAGTCTATTTCCATGATTGATTGATGGGGAGGATTGCCACTGTAGAGTGTGACTTATGTTGTTTGTAATTAAGTGTCCAATATAGCAATATAGCCTAGGAAAAACACTTATTAAATCATTCAATTTCCCAGCTGTTCCTTTTGGCCTTGCATATTTGTGTGGAGATCAATATTACTTAATGAGAAGGATCAAGAAATAGACTTGAATTCAATATTAGATTTAGAATGTGAGTATAAATTTGGGATTATTATTGTGAGTCTTTTTTTCATTTTATGTTTTTATTCAAAATTTAAAATTTATATTTTATAATTACACACATTTATATGTGAAAAATACATTTTCTTTAAATTCCATAATTATCAATTAAAAGATAACATCTTATCTTTATTGGAAAAGTCTAAATCAATATTAATATTTACAGAGAATATGAAGCTATCAGATAGTTCAATACAGACTTTTTTACTTTTAATTTATTTAAATTTTATAGAATTGTTAATGTGAATGAATATATGTATATATTATATATAACCTCATGTTTTATTTTTTCTACCATATTTTATTTCATAATTTAGATTATATTTTTATTTTATAGTATGCTTAGAATCTTATAAATATATATTTTCCTCTGCTCATTGAGAGCTAAAACTATTCTTTCTAAAGAATACAAATTGCTTTTTGTCTAATTTTATTGGTTGAGAGAGTGAGATGATTTGTGCACAAATTCTCTTTTTGGCAGAAGTAGTATTAAATAATTACAGTGTGAAGAGCTAAATTACTTTCAGAGAGAAATGTGAAGCCCACAGCAATATATAAATTTAATTTAATATTCAGGTTTAGGGTTGCCTTAGTGGCTCAGTTGGTTAAGGAGCCTGCTTTTCCCTCTCCCTCTGCCTGCCACTCCCCCTGCTTGTGCTCTCACCCTCACTCTTTCTCTCTGTCAAATAAACAAATAAAATCTTAAAAAAAACATTCAGGTTCAGAATAATGCAGGTATGAAAGTGTGGATTATATATTAGTGCTAAAGCATATATTCTTTTTCAAATTTAAGAAGATTATGTTTTGAAAGACCTTTAATTTGTGTGTTAATACACTTTCATGGCTGAAGAAGCGTACTTAACATTTGGAGAGTTAAATAACAATCAAATTTAGTAAAAACCTCTTTTAGAATCCAGAAATAAACATTAGAATTTAATAAAATGCTTTACAAAATACAATATAAAACATACAATACAATGCCTTTTAGTATTTAAAACATTATTTATAATAGTTGATTTTTATTTTCCACTTTTGGCACATATGATCGTAAGAATTTTTCTCAGCACAGATCATTTTAGATATGTGTCACTCTCTGATAAAAAAAAAATGAAAAAAACAACAAAACTCTAAACTTCAAAGTTTGACTTTAGGAGATTATAAAATATTGTCCTAACTACATTCTATGAATCCAAATTCAATGCCATCAGAGCTTAAATTTGTATGCCCAAATTTAGGATTGAAAGACTTCATTGCTGAAAGAGCAACTGTCAAACAATATTTGAATACTCTAGTTGGTGAAGGGATGTGCCAAGCTATGTGTAAAAGACATACTTTTATATAGATAAAATATAGGTGTTAATTTTGCTATAAACTATTTTAACAAGTGTTTAAGAAGTAAATAATTTTTTTCTCTTACAATTTACTTGTAAGATGGGTATCCTTAACTAAAATAGCTACAAAATTTACTTGTAAGTTTTAGAGACCAAACCAAAGGAAGAGGGAATGGAAGAAAAACAAGGCAGGAAATAAAACATATACTTAATATTGCTACTAAATTTTAAATCAATAGATGCTCAAAAATAAAGTATTTTGACCTTCCTGATAAATACAGAGACTAGACGTATGAAAAATAAAAAATGGTATACGTGTTTAGAAGATTCATTTATCCTGGTTACATAACTTAGAAGACACAAGATATTCTACAAGCTCTCAAAAGGTAACACGTAGTTCTCTGTGATATGTCAATATTTTACTTGTAAATGTTATGCTAGGGCCTTTTAAAAATATATATGTATTTAACACATATACTATATGTATTCATAATAATAGCCAATATAATCCTTTAGTTTTTGAGGTGGGGGTTAAAAGTGCTCCAATAAAATTAACCCTGGATATGTACATATATGTGTATGAATATGTATTTCTGTGTATATATATTTATATCCACAGTGTATAAACTATTCAAATATTAGCACTTTAATTCTTCAGATAATCTTTCATAACTTTTGCTTTATAAGTAACAGGAATACTATTTAAGCCCTTGACATTTCAAATCCCTTTGCAAAATATAAATATTTTTATTTTTTTAAGGATTTATCTTATTTTGAGAAAGAGAGAGTAAGGAGAGAGAGTCCACGGGAGTAGAGAGGGGTGGAGGGAGAGAGAAAGTAGTTCAGGCAGACTCCTCATTGAGCAAGCAGTCTGAAGAGCCTGATGCGGGGCTGAATCCCACAACCCTGAGATCATGACCTGAGCTGAAGTCAGGAGTTGGACCCTTAAACAACTAAGCCACCCAAGCGCCCTAAACATTTTGATTTTTGGTAACACTCCCATTACATCCCCAGTAAATGGATTAAGACCATCAATTCTCATAAATATTCAATTTGAGTCATTTGTTAAGTTGAACACATATTAATTTTCTGTCCATAGATGAAAATGGGCAAACTGTGGCTCATGAGCCAAATTCACCCTGCCAACTGTTTTGGTAACTAAAGCCATATTAAAGTACAGCCATACCCATTTGTCTCTGTATTGCCTATGACTGCTTTTCCCCCAACAATAACAGAGTTGAGGAGTTGTGACAAATACCATATGGTCCATAAAGACTCAATGCTTACTATTTTTACAGAGTTTGCCAGCCTCCACTATAAATGATTATCATACCCAGTTTTAAGATTCATCTGAATTTTAGGTTATTAACAAGTTAGTTATATATGTTCACAGCTGTTCCTTTATTCTGTGCACATGTTCACATATGTAGTCAACATCAACACAAACCAGCACACATCCTCCATTTTTTAAATTTTCATTTACAGCCCAATCTGGGCTGTCAGATAACCATGCCATTATAATAGTCATTATCACTATTTCTCCCTAAAATTGAAAATAGTCTGATTCCCATGAAAATGATCAAATATGCCAAACACCATCCCATTATATGAATTTCTACCAGAATAGGAAATGTACAAATTGTTCACAATCAGGGAGTCTCTGAAAATGCATCTTCATATATAAAAGAAACTTTCAGTGACTGTCAGATGTTACTCGTACTTTCTTTACAAATTTTCCTCCCACAGTAGTTTTTACAAGACTCTTGAATTAGAGATGAATAAAAAGATACTGGATTTGTAGATGAATTTTTCAATGATAGGCACTGAGGTGTTACCCATTTGCAGTAAAAAATCTGCTTTCAGGTTTGTCAGATGTTCCACTTCAGGGATGGCACTCTGTGGAGGTGGCAGATTATGCTTACAGTTAAATACAAGGATTCAGCCAAGCCCATCAGGTAGAAAACATCAAAACTGTTGACAAGGAAATGACATTAGCATGAATTTCATTGCATAGCAATGGCATGACTCTTTATTCCTTTATAGTGTCCATAGCCTCACATAGTAATTTCCTTTTAAGTTGTTTACCAATAAAATTAGCTTTTTAATCAATTTGTTAGTAAATTGAATAAAAATGATAAACTTCTCTTTTCAGTTTTATCCTAAACTAGCCAAATATATGCATATTACCAGGCATATGAGTATCATGGTTTTCTAGGTACCTAATCTATAACCAACTTTCTTTCCTTTTTATTTTACTATAATTTTTAGAGCATAATAATAAATGCATTGTACTGTCATAATTATATTAGAAATTAAGCAAGTTTAACTGAGTCTATGTAGAATTTGAACCTTTAATTAATATTTTAATAATAAAAATTGCAACATAGTAGACAAAAATTATTTTGGGAATTTTTTCCTAAAACTTGTCCTACCTTTCCTTTCCTACCTTTGCAGATTAATTCAACACAGAGTTTCAAAAAACACAGGGTGCTATTCTTCTAGAACACATGAAAACACCATCACTCATTACCTGGAATCATTCAAATTTGGGCCAAGTTATCAATTATTTGTTGTAGTTTGAATCATCCATAGCATTTTCCAATATCTAAATAAAATGCAAATCAAAAATCCCTGAATTCTAACAGTGCTATTGGCAAGCTATAAAGATAGTTTCCTTAAGTGTGAGTATAGAGAACCTGTTCTATTTTCACTTTCATTTGATTATCAGCTACCTGGCCTCACAAGGTGCATAATATTTCTGAGAACAACACCCAGCTAGAAGGGAAAATGGCACTGTGAGTAAACCATAACAATGTTCAAATTCTTTTTTTTTTTTTTAAAGATTTTATTTATTTATTTGACAGACAGAGTAGAAGTAGTAGTAGGCAGAGAGGCAGGCAGAGAGAGAGAGGAAGAAGCAAGCTCCCTGCTGAGCAGAGAGCCTGATGCAGCGCTCAATCCTAGGACCCTGGGATCATGACCTGAGCTGAAGACAGAGGCTTTAACTCACTGAGCCACCCAGGCACCCCAACAATGTTCAAGTTCTGATGGCCCTAATTCTCCAACTGCAAACTGTCCAGAGTTCAGTTTCTGTGGGCTCTGGTTAGAATATGAGCGAGAACATAGAAGGGACCTCTGGGGTCATGAGGAAGAAGTCAAAGCAGAAAATAATTATTTACATTTCCTTTCTTTTCTTTTAATAGTTCTAGCTAAGATGAAGATTTAAAAAAAGACACCATGGAATAAAGGTTTTATTGTTATTTTCCTCTTCTTCTCTGAAAGCTCTCTGTGTCAGATTTGACCTTGGAAGATCACTGAGGGTAGGTGCAGAGAAAGGATACTCATTAGGAAAGTAGGCAGGCAGTGGCCAGCAAAACCTTCTTTAGGAGGAACAAAGGGAATAAAATGTGCAGTAGTATCATTCAAAATAGAGGCAAGCTCTCCTTACTGGATGTGGGTGGTCCTTGTCATTCTATGGTATTTTTCTTATAAGGAGCAAGAGCTAAAATATGATTAATAAAATCTAAGAAGGTTATTGTTGATTATGAGGCTGTTGCCCGGACTGTATTTGGAGGTATTTTGTTGATATAGTACAGTTTCTCCCACTCTCTTGATAATGTAGGCAGCAACAATTTATTATGTTTGCTATCATTGATGAGATAATAAAGATAAATAAATAATAAAAATAATAACAGGTCAAACAAGGCCCGAGTACTTACATCAAGCAACTCCATCTTGCCAATAACACACAAGCATGTCCCGTATACATATTCAGTCATATAAACCATTCGTTTGTGTTATTGTGAGGTGAATACCATCATGGAACTGGATGAAAGATACAGAAGTATGAGAGTCAACTGCCAGAGTATGACATCAGATATGACATTTGTTGCTGGATTTCACTGTATTTCCATGTTTGTTTTAACCAACAAATTATTTATAGAGAATAGTTTTTTTTATTATTATTTTATACATAGGACACCCCAAAAGCCTACGAGAATAAAAAAAGGGAGAATAAAACCTTGTAGAATATTTTGCCTAAATTGAGTCTTATAATAATGTAGTGAAAAGTAAGGAGTGGTAGCAGAATTAAGTAGATAATCAAAGAACTTTTTTTTTTTTTTCTGACTGAAATATAAGCTATGAAGTAAAGGAAAAGACAGTGTTATTCTGTCATTTATTCATCATTTGTATTTAAGTCATCTGCCAGGATGGCTTTTTAATTTTTTTTTTAAAGTAAGCTCTCCACCTAGAATGGGGCTTGAACTCATGACCCTGAGATGAAGAGTCACATACTCTGCCGACTGAGCCAGCCAGGTGTCTCCTGTCAGGATTTTTTAAAGCAAGGATTAATGTTATATGACACTTGTTTATCTCTGTAGATCTGTGTCCCATAATCTCCACTTATTCCTGTGCTAACCACCCAAAATATATTATTGGTCCCAAAACATACTTTGATCTTCCTCCCGGTTGTGCTTTGTTTTGATTATTTTCTTCTTTTAGCCTCCACTCTTGATTCCATCAAGATGAAGCTTGTCTCCGGCCCTCTCCCTTTCTCAGATGCTTTCAGAATGAAGTAGGTTCTTTGCCTCTACCTAATTAAAATACTTGTGTACACTTTATTTATTGTTTTTAAAGATTTTATTTATTTATTTGACACAGAGAGAGAGAGAGAGAGATCACAAGTAAGCAGAGAGGGAAGCAGACTCCCTGCTGAGCAGAGAGCCTGATGCAAGGCTCCATTCCAGGACTTTGAGATCATGACCTGAGCCGAAGGCAGAGGCTTAACCCACTGAGCCACCCAGGCGCCCCACCTGTGTACACTTTAAATATAGCGTGTTTTACACCCCTGTAATTATTGGTTGTGCTCAATCAGAAAGGTAGCCTTTTGGTTTTTGTCCACTGCTTTATCCCTAGCACCTAAAACAGCACATGACACACAGAAATTTCTCCCAGAAGTCTATGTATTGACCAAACCCTATGACCTCCTTGAGGGCAGGGAGCATGTCCCATTAATCTCTTAAAAGCTAGAAACTGCCATTCAGTGTTGTAAATGTCTTTGCTTGGGTTTGTTTCATAAACATCAATAAATTGCTATTAAGTCAGTGAATGACTGGAAAGACAAATGGCTCACTTAAGTCATTTAAAAGAATAAAACTAACATTTTAATACAAAGTACTAGCCCAAGAGTTTAATTGTGAGTTTCAGTGCTATTTTAATTCAAAATTGCTGTGTTTGACATTCATCAAGTCAGTGAAGTTATTTGGATGTCAGTTTTCTCATTTGTTAAATTAAGGAGCTGGACGTTGTACAACTATATTACTTGTTAGGAGCTATTTTTACATGTTCACCCAGTATATTCTTCAGCAAAACCTCTGCTTCAAAGGTTGCTTCTTTGCTCCACAAACACGTAATTTAACACCTAATTGTATCCACATTATAGGAAATGAGAAAGTTGTCATGGAAAGGTCATTGAGGAGAATTTATTCAGCACAGCATGGCAGTTTCTGGCTTTCAAGTGCTGCCTGGGATATAATCACTTGTCTAGCAGCTGAGAGGCCCTTCTAAACTTGAGTAGATTTTCCTGACCTATTTAAAACCCACTTAAATTTCTGGCATCTTTTTTGAAACACAGGAACTTAATTTGACATATGCAAATGAGATCCCCTTCACCTGGGTAGTTGCTCTTGCATATCTGTTGGTTTAATAGGTATGGCTTTAAACATTTCCTTTGTTTAGGTAGAATTTTGTGTATAAGGGATAATCTCCTCTTGGAAGGACCTATATTTTTAAGGTCCTGTGAGTCCTGGCTTTACCAGATGGTTACTATCAAGAACAGACATTTGTTAGTCTCAACTCTGACTATATCTATGGGGTATATAGAAACTTTTTTTTAGAAAATTAAAATTAGGCTTGATGGAGCATGTGGGTGGCTCAGTCAGTTAAACATCTGCCTTCAGCTCAGGTCATGATCCCAGGGTCCTGGAATTGAGCCCCAGGTTAGAATCCCGGCTTAACAGGAAGTCTGCTTCTCCCTCTCCCTCTGCCCCTCCCCCCTCATGCTCCCTCTCTTTCTCAAATAAATGGATAAACTCTTTAAAAAATAAGAAGATAATTAAAATTATGTTTGAGAAAGAAATTATTTGATCCAAAAAATGTAAAAATTTTAGGCATTTTAGCACAGATTTTGATGTTCTGATAAGTAATGACCAATTTGTAGAATTTGAAAGTGACACAATGTAGTTACTATAAAATTTCAGAAATCCATATTATCCACAGACTGAATAGTTATTTAAGCAGTCATCTTTTTTGGATGTGTATAGGTGTTTAAAAAAAGCAAATTAATGTATGATTATTAAATCCATAATAGATTTTATTATCTAATCATTTCTCAATATATGCTAAAAATAAAATCCTTTTATAGAGTACAGAAAATGTCTAACATTCCTAAGTAGCCCATATTTTAAAATATCGAGTTCATGAGAAAAGTAAGTAAAACGTGAGAGTATCTTGTTATGTTTATAATTGTACACTTGACCTTAGCCAAAAGGCCAGTGGTAGTGCTGTTTACAATTGTATGCATTTTCTTACATGTTAGAGTAAAACATAATTACAAATTATGATATGATGGCAGTAACATGTTATCAAAATAAAAACAATGTAATATATTGCTACTTGATTTTATTTTCACAATTCATATTTTGAAAAATATTTCTAAAATAGGGATACGTTTAAATTCAGTGTGTATGATAGTTAATTAATATCTAATTTAAAAGCAATTATTAATTTACTTGTATATTTTAAAGCAGCTATTAATTGCTCATGTATTTTAAATTTGTTAGTGTCTAAAATCTCTGCATACAGTGATTTTTTTTTTTCATGGACAGAAACCATAACAGGGTCTCTCGTTTAAAATTAACTTAACAATCTTCCAACTTATTACACCATACAATATAGAGAGCCACCATCTTACAATGAATGAAGTGCTGTCACACTGACTTTACCAAAATGAGGAAATGAGATCTGGGTGTTATATAAAAGAAAGGCAAAGACTTTGTTGTTGTGTCACTATAGCATGTTAGTTTATGGCCCCTTGTCAATTTTTCTTGTTTTGATACATATAAACACCAAATGCCTTAAATCTCTAAAATGTCATTTTAAAATATACAAGTACAGCACATAAGCTGTCATTTGACAAATGCACTGTGAACACAGAGCCAGGAGCATAACATCTTTCACCATCCCATTTTCCTCACTGCTGATGCTCAGCCCCCTTAGGCAATAATAGACTCTGGAGATTCCTTAATGGAATACAACTTTAGGCCACAACTTTATTAGCTTAAACAAAGAACAGGGCAAATTGTTCCCAGATGGATTCAGGAAGTCACTAGGCAGCAATGATACCTAATTCTCCCAAGAGACTGTTTGATATCTCTTTTAACACCAAATTGTCTTTTATAGAGGGAATGGGGCTATCAGCCCTGCCGAACTCTTAAATTTGGAATATGGTTCTTCCCTTAGAGGGGCTGAGGCTTTTGGCTGGGAGTTCCTCCATAAGAGAATTTCAAGACTTAAGAGAAGTGAGTTCTGTAGTGGCAAGACTGTGAAAGCATATTCTCCTTTCCTGGCTATTTACTTTCTAATTATTCAATTTCCAGTGTAACGAATAGTCACGTAACACAGTTGCATATTGGCAAACACACTCTTGTTTATGTTCTTCATGACTTTAGAATTTGATCTGTAAATTGATTTATTTATGCCAGTAATGTGCACAAATCTGCCTCAGTTGTCCCTGAAGCCCTCCTTAGATCTCCATCCTGTTATCCTTTAGTACTCAACTGTTGAAAATGCTGTCTTCCTATCAGTTGTGTTTTTTGTTTTTGTTTTTGTTTTTTTTTTAATTTATTTATTTGACAGAGATCACAAGCAGGCAGAGAAGCAGGCAGAGAGAGAGGAAGGGAAGCAGGCTCCCCGCCAAGCAGAGAGCCGGACGCGGGGCTCGATCCCAGGACCCTGGGATCATGACCCGAGCCGAAGGCAGCGGCTTTAACCCACTGAGCCACCCAGGCGCCCCTGTTTTTGTTTTGTTTTTAAAACCATTCCTTCAGTCTTCTACTCAAATGAGGAGCAGTGTGGGTACTTGAAACAACTTGCATAACCACAAACACTTTCTTATCATTGCATTTTACCTTGTTAGTAAGGAGAGGTTGAGAACAGAACGGTTGAGGTTATAAGGGTGATCTTTATGATAAACTAATGATCTTGAAATTTATCTTAAATATTTTGGATAATTAAAACATTGTAACAGAACAGTAAATAATTAACATTTGTAGTTAAGAAAGGCACATCAATTTAATGCAATGCCTATCAAAATCCCATCCAATTTTTTCAAAGAAATGGAACAAATAATCCTAAAATTTATATGGAACCAGAAAAGACCTCAAATAGCCAAAGGAATATTGAAAAAGAAAGCCAAAGTGAGTGGCATCACAATTCCAGACTTCAAGCTCTACTACAAAGCTGTCATCATTAAGAGAGTATGGTACTGGCACAAAAACAGACACATAGATCAATGGAACAGAATAGAGAGCCCAGGAATAGACCCTCAACTCTATGGTCAACTAATCTTCGACAAACCAGGAAAGAACATCCAATGGAAAAAAGACAGCCTCTTCAACAAATGGTGTTGGGAAAATTGGACAGCCACATGCAGAAAAATGAAATTGGACCATTTCCTCACACCACACACGAAAATAGACTCAAAATGGATGAAGGACCTCAACGTGAGAAAGGAATCCATCAAAATCCTTGAGGAGAACACAGGCAGCAACCTCTTCGACCTCAGCTGCAGCAACTTCTTCCTAGGAACCACGCCAAAGGCAAGGGAAGCAAGGGAAAAAATGAAC
>RCUC01165053.1:0-52340 GCA_003697995.1 Taxidea taxus jeffersonii
AAAAAAAAAAAAAGAAAAAGAAAAAAAGAAAAGCATTGTAAGAATGAAAAATGTAGGAGATGTGAGAAAATGATCTGGTGAAAGGGTCAGCCCAGAGCTCTACTTTGTAAGCTTTCCTGCAATGGGAAGAAGCAGAGGCCATGGAGGGCGTACTCGGGCCGCCAGTGCCAGCTGGAGGGGTTCTGGTCCTAGGCCTGTGGAGTTACCATATAGGGGCTGGGAGGCGGAGGCACAGTAGCCCTCAAGGGCATAGTACTCGCTTCCATCACCAGACCACTTCTGCAATGTGATTTTTGGGTAGTGCCCCCAAATGTCTCACCTCCAGCATGGTTCTTCAGCCTTCCTGGAAATTTCTGGATGAGCCACCTGCCTCCTTATCATAATTTTTTTTAATGCTTAAATCAGCCAAAGTCAGTTTCTGTCATTTGTATCTGAGGACCCAAACTGATTTGAGCACTCTGGAGGGGAAACCAGAATTTGAGTCCAGACAGTCTGATCAAAGAGCCCGTATTCTTTTTTTTTTTTTAAGAGCCCGTATTCTTAAGCCCTACAGGCACCACCTCTAACTACAGGTCAGTCATTGTGTTAGTACCAGACTGTAAATGCCTCACACAGGTGACCATATCTAGTATTGCCCAAAATGGGACATTTTTTGAGAATGGAAATAACTTTTTTTTAAACACTGACTCTTTTGTTTTATTTAAGCTTTTATTTATTTGCCAGAGAGAGAGGGAGCATAAGCAGGGGGAGCAGCAGGTAATGGGAGAAGCAGGTTCCCTGCTGAGCAGGGACCCTGATGTGGGCCTCCATCCCAGGACCCTGGATTAATGACCTGAGCAGATGATTAACCCTCTGAGCCACCCAGGTGTCCCGAGAATGGAAAGAACTTCTATTTATAATTATTCTAGGACTGTCCTGGACAAAGAAATGGTCTTCCTACCTACATGCCCTACTAAAAAAATAATGCCTTTTTCCTTGTGCTATAGGGGCTAATGGAATCAGCTGGAAACGATAGGTGTGATTTAAGGCCCAGAGCTAAGGGCCAGACTCACTTGATTCTATTTTCAATTTCCCAGAATAAAGTCTATAATGTCCATTCTGCTAAATGTCCATTTATTTTCTTTACCAGCAAATATTAAAACCCAAGAGCAAGTACTTTCCTATAGGGACAATGCCTACCTGTCCTTAAGTATAAATGCAGAAACATTCTAGATCATGCTCATCACAAACACTAATTTTAAGAAAACAAAAAAGCAAAGGGATAAGCCCTACATTTTTTTCAATCAACTCATGAAATTAACAAACCAGGAAATGAACAAGAGATTGAAAATATACTTGAGATAAGGTTAGTGGTTACAGGGAGATCCATAAGGCAGAAACAGACATTTTATTCCCTTAGCTGCTGGTATTGTTTTTGTTTGGAAGTAATACATATGATAAACTGGGAGGGAAGGGTGAAGCCCCAAGGGGCAAGTCAGGCAACAAGAGAGAATGGATACACTGGCTTCCAAAGAAGGTTTCTGTCAATTGCCAGGCCTTTGGTTGAGCACCTTGGAGAATTTGAATCTGCAGAGATGGGCTCTGCAAAAATGGGCTCAAAGCTGAGCAAAGCTCAAATGCTCTGCACAGAAAAAGGCGTACAAAGTAGGGAGGGGGAATGAAGGTGGGAAGGCAGAGGGGCTGTGAGCTATCTAGGAACCTCTTGAAAAGAAAACTGCTCTGATAACAATGTAAATGTTGCGGGGTGGGGAGTGGGGGTGGGTGGGTGGTGGCCATAGAAAGCCTCTGGGAGAATAGAAGTTTCTAATGTGCTGCTTCATCTGACCTCTCTGTGTGACCTACAGAGCATCAGGAAAGACCAGAGAAACAAAGTCAAAGAGCCTGGAGTAATGGGGTTCGGTTCCTGTGATAATCGGTGAATGATCTGCATTCTGCTTGAGAGCTGACATAGGATCAAGAAGCAGGTAATACACCTGAAGAGATGGCTGACCGGTGCATCTTATTTTGCATCTTCAAAGAGAGCCAGGATTGGTGGGAAAAAGGGCACCTTCAGGGTTGAAGAGCTGACATTGATGAAATGAGGACAAACAGCAGGGAAGACAAAAAGGGCCAGTGTTCTAGAGAGAATCTGGGCTGAGAGCGCTGTCAAGGTTCTAGCTCAAGTGCAGACATAGAGTGACAAAGGATGGCAAGGGAAGGGTCAGGTAACACAGATACCCCTGCATCCCTGAAGACTCACTCAGGGATTGAACAGCTCACACCAGGAGTCCTAGAGAAACGTGGTTAAGAGGCCCAGCTAAGCCAGCCACTTGGGGCACCTGCCAACAGATCTCAGCAGTATTGTTTTTTTTTTTTTTTTTTTTAAATTTGACAGATCACAAGCAGGCAGAGGCAGGCAGAGAGAGAGGAAGGGAAGCAGGTTCCCTGCGGAGCAGAGAGCCAGATGCGGGGCTTGATCCCAGGACCCTGGGATCATGACCTGAGCCGAAGGCAGCGGCTTTAACCCACTGAGCCACCCAGGCGCCCCTCAGCAGTATTGTTGATGCTGAGCTTTGGTGGAGACTTGGGCTATTTTCCTCCAGTGCTTTTATTATTCTTCCTCCCATTATGCCAAGAGATAAACCAGGTGGAAATGTGAAGTGGAAAAAAGGTGGGTGGCTTGTTTCTCTCTCTCCTCCTGCTTCCTACTTTCCTCTATTCACTTCCAACTTCTGCCCAACTCCCAAAGTGTCCCAATATTTTTGAGAATAAAGACTTACTTATTTATTTTTTAAATATTTTATTTATTTATTTGACAGAGAAAGAGAGAGAACACAAGCAGGAGGAGCTGTAGAGGGAGAGGGAGAAGCAGGCTTCCCACTGAGCAGGGAGCTCAATGTGGAGCTTGATCCTAGGACCCCGAGAACAGACCTGAGCTGAAGGCCGACGCTTAACCAACTGAGCCACCCAGGCACCCCCTGCCCTTTTTTTCTTTCTTTTTTTTAGGCACCCCTTGAATAAAGATTTTTTTTAACTAAAAAGGCTCGGGACGCCTGGGTGACTCAGTTGGTTAAGCGGCTGCCTTTGGCTCAGGCCGTGATCCCAGCGTCCTGGGATGGAGTCCCACATCAGGCTCCTTGCTCAGCAGTGGGCCTGCTTCTCCCTCTGCCTCTGTCTGCCACTCTGTCTGCCTGTGCTCGCTCCTGCGTGCTCTCTCTCTATCTGACAAATAAATAAATTAAAAAAAAAATCTTTAAAAAGTCTCCAGAAAAGCTGCAGTAGCAGCTTTTTTTTTGACTGAAAAAAAAATACATATTTTAAAAATATTGCTAATGTAATATATCTTTCAATTGGACATTTATCTTATTAATTTTAATGGTGTCTAAATACAACCAAGAAAACAGCAACACATATATTGGTTAGGATTAGATGTAACTGTAACAGATCTGAAAAACAGGCACTTAAACAGTAGAGATATTTATTTTTCTATCACATAAAAGTCTAGTGTGGGGGCTCCTCAGTCATTGGCAACTGAGGGTACCTTTAGCTTTCAACTTCACAGTCACTAGGGTGTGGTTCTTGACATTGTGGCCCAATTTAGGATTCTACAGGGGAAAAAGCAAAGGGCACATGTCTCTGTTTTCTTTCTTTCCTTCTCTCTTTCTTCTCTTCTCTTCCCTTTTCTTTTCTTTTTTTTTTTCTTTTCTTTTGATTTTATTTATTGGGCATCCCAGGTAAGAGAGGGAGCCTAGGGACACCTGGGTGGCTCAGTTGGTTGGGTGGCTGCCTTCGGCTCGGGTCATGATCCCAGCATCCTGGAATCGAGTCCCACATTGGGCTCCTTGCTTGGCGGGGAGCCTGCTTCTCCCTCTGCCTCTGCCTGCCACTCTGTCTGCCTGTGCTCGCTCTCTTACTCTCTCTAACAAATAAATAAAAAAAATCTTTGGAAAAAAAAAAAAAAAGAGCGGGAGCCTGATGCGGGGCTCCATCTCGAGACCCTGGGATCATGACCTGAGTTGAAGGCAGATGCTTAACTGAATGAACCACCCAGGCATCCCTCTGTTGTCTTGTAAAGAAATTTCTGGAAACATTTATGTTGTCTTGGCTTATACCCTACTGGCCAGAACTTAATCAAAGGGCTACATCTAGCTGCAAAGAAGGCTGGGAAATGCAGTCTTTATTCCTGGCTGTCACATGCTCAGATACATTTGCCATTGCCAATTATATGCAATTACAAATGTATATTGGGGTAATTAGTACTTTTTCCCCCAACAGATGTGTGTAATTTGCCCACAGCCACCCAGCAAGTGACCACAGAGTCACCACTACATAAAACCCAGTTCTCCCAGATTTCCCGTTGCTTATCTGGTATCTTTTTTATTCTAGATCTTTATCTCATCCACTGAACGGCACACATAGCTCAACCATGGGCAGATGCCTCTCTGGTGACATTCCAGGTTTCCTAAAATTGCCGTTTTCCTTTGTGTGTGACATCCTGGTAATGTATGTAATGCTGTGTATAAGTCCTCTTGCCAAACTTAACTGCCACATGGTAGAATATTCTCAAGTTACAACAGATGAGGGATTTGGGGCTTAGGATTTTCTCTTGGGCCCCTAAGAAAGTGCAGAGAAAGCAAGGAGGCAGACAAGAATTGCCAGCAGTTCATGGAGGAATTCATGAGATAATCAGAAGCTGCATTTGGCAGAGGTGGAGATGAGACCCTTGGGGGTATATAAAAGGATGAAATATGCGAATAATAAAGGAAGTCTTGGTGTTTGGGAGATCTCTTGTGTAATATACTTTCAGAAGGTGGAAAAATATTTATGATGGCACTGTTGTTCCTGTGCACAGCTCAAGACTAAAGATGGGATTCTCACCATTTAAACAGAGCCTGATCCCATGGCTTCCAATTTCCTTTTTCTTTGTGCACTGCTGAGAACCAGCAGGTAAAACTGGGGCATCAACATTTGCCGAAAACTGATACCATCCTATTTAACTATCTTTGAAATCCAAAAGGACAATTAAAGACTAATAACTTCTGGGGGTGCCCAGGAGGCTCGGTCAGTTAAGTGGCCGCCTTTGGCTCAAGTCATGATCCCAAGGTCCTGTGATTGAGCCCCTGGGGCTCCCTGCTCAGTAGGGAGTCTGCTTCTCCTTCTGCCCCTCCCCCATTAATGCTCGCTCTTATTGGTGCTTTCTCATAAATAAATAAATAAATAAATATCGTTAAAAACTAATAACTTCTTAGCCCTTTTATAAGGCCAGGCTCTCATTTTAGAGCTCAAGAAAGAAGGTATACATAGCATATTGCCTTACAGGGTTCATCTTTATTTCTAGTGAGAATTATTAATAGATATATTAAGCTTTGTATTGTATATATTTCTGCAGGAATGAGGAGCATTGAGCCAACTCTTCACTCTGGTGTGAAATCTCTTTGGCTGGTTGACTGCTTCCAACATGGTGAGGCAAGGGACTCAGTGAGGATTTAATCAGGGACGTAAAATTATGGAGGAAGGAATTCAGTGTACAACGGTGGGAGAGGCTGGCAAAGTAAGATCCTGAAAGGAGGCGTTGGAAAAAAGTCACTTACCTGTCCCCTCTATGGTGGGCATGGTGGGCAAATTGCAGGGGCATCTATGTGGGAAACCAGATGCATGTGGTTGCCAGAATAAGACCATGAAAGACGTCATCTGTGTGCAACCATGGCTTCTGAAGGTCTGCAGCTAAGCTCCTAGTGGGGTTCCTGGGGGGTGGATGGTCAGTAGTGTTGGCCATTGAGAAGAGCTGGACACAGAGTAGGAGAGAGTGAGGATAGGCTGGAACTTGTCCGTACTGCTGTGTCTTTCACCTCCAGAGAATAATGGATACTGGTATAGTTCTGCCTTCCAAACCTTGCCCAAATGCCTCTTTTGGCCAACTCTATCTCAGAACCATAAGGGGGATCTGGAAAACACAATTCCAGCTAAACCACATTGACACAGTACACATCCTCATAATAAAATAGCCAAAAAAGGGGGAAATCATACTTTGTACATTTCAAGAAACTTTCAAATGAGTCCCAATCCACCCGTTTCTTATAAGTATAAAAATGAGAAAAATCATAGAAAATTAAACAGCTACAAAAATATCACGTGATATTTATATTTTATAAGTGTGGAACAGCTATAAAATTTTGCCCTTAAAACTCCCATTATAACTATGGTTTTGATTTCCAGTAGTTACAGGGGGAAAATGTCCCAGAGAGTTGAAACACTGAATGCTTTCCTGGGTTTGACAGAGTATCAAGAACAGAGTGCTGTACTCTGTGGACCACAAAGCATCTCACACCATTTAAAATGGCGATTTATCCCAGTAACAATCCCACTAATAGTTTCACACTTAGTGCTTATTAATGCTCATTACAGATTATTTCCCTTAGCTCCATTAAGCTTTAATCTCTGCTGTTTTCTGGCACATTAACAATATGGCAGACCACCAAAGGAAGGCTGGTCACAGACCTAATGTTATGCACAAAATAATTTGGCCAGTGATTTGGATGGATTGGAAAACCGGAGCAGGATCCCCTTCTATTCAGAAGATTCCAAGGGGCTGTGAATCTTGAATGTGACAGCCTTGTCCTCTTCACAGGTTAAAGGCCTAAGAGGAGCATTAGGTTGAAAGCCTCCAAAGAAGAGGCCTCAGTAGTTTTGGGAAGTCATACAAAATGGAGAGCACGCTAGAGTTTCAGTGTTGGCACTCTATTTGTTCTCTTCCAGCCTGAGGCTAGGTGGGAGGCACTGAGGGGTGGTGTCCCTGTTTCCAAAGACTTCCATTAGCTATGCTCAGGGCTGGCTCAGGGCCAAACCATGGGGAAGGCCTCTCCCGGTATGGTGCCTCTCTTACTCTCTTTTGCCTTTTAGATACCTCCTCTCTTGATGGTCTCCGTTAAACCTTTGGTTGCCCAAGGTCACTCAGAATCGTTTGCTCCTTATGCCAGCTTTCTTTGGTCAATGTTTTACGCTTTGGTTTCTTTTTTCTCTGCCCCATGTACCATTTGAGTGTCCCTCTGAGATCTTCATTCAGCTAATATCGCAATAATGCCAATGGGTCCAGAAATACTGAGTCAACAAGAATCTCTTTAGTGGTGGCAGCTGGGTGTGTCTGGCTTCCCAGATTTCCCTGCAAGTTCTAAACTGGGCAGTCTGACAGAAAGATAACTTGGGTGAGCCTTAGGCGGTTTCCTCTAGCCACCTACTCCACCTACAATAGGGTAAATCACAGACATAAATGTCTGTTTAGTTAATTATTAATGTGATTGGTGGTTACTGATAGCTCAAACTCAGGATCCTAAGTATTTTGCACCTACTAGGTGCTTAATAAATGCTTATTGAATAATGTAGTTTTTGAATTATTTTTGTTCAAGGATTTTACTCTCTGAAATATCAGGGACAGGTGGGGCACTATTATTCCAGGAAAGAGTGAGCAATAGCTCCAGAGGAAGAGGAACAATCATGGATGGCAGGCTGGGCATGTGGCCTAGTGGGCAGAATCCACAGCAAGGATGTCTGTGGCTCTAGGCCTGGTTTGTCAGCACACCTGAGCTTGTGGCAAGATTTGGAAGAGAAGGTGAGTCATTGTTGGGGTCTATTGCAGAAAAGGGTAGAGAAGAAGGCAGCTGTGCCAGACAAAACAACAGGCAGACCAATGCAGTCAGTGCCTAGAAGCAAGGAGGAGTTCAGACCACTCATAGGAGTTCATCTTTTTCTAAGGGGTCTTAGTCTTTCAAACTCTTTTCACTGGTCCTGCCAGCGTGTTAGTCCTATACCATGTAGGTCCTGCCTGCTCCCATGCCAGGAGTTGTAGGACACAGCATCTGAAGCATTTATTGCCTATCGGGCATATTTGGTGATTGGCATTAGCACTTCCTATTGAAAAAATTCTTCTTTTCTCACTGAACCATCTGTTGAGGGAAGGGACTCCGTTTTGACAGTCTAGGGTCAGCTCCAGATTTTGGATGCAGTAGAAAGCCAAAAACGGTGGTCACCAATGGTCAAAAAAAAAAAAGCTAATTGCTTTGACCCACACAATGTAGTAGTGCAAGAAATAGACTTGAAGATATTCTGGAGTAAATCTTGGTTTTCTTGATTGATCTCTTATAATTTGGGGCCACACACAACCTCTCTGGGCCTCAATTTTCTCGTTTATTACATGGTGGCTTGATGAACCTACCAACCTCCCAAGGTTCTTGGCAAGATCAAATCTGATCATGCTCATAAAAGTGCATGGTCAACTCTAAAAACTAAAATGTAGGAGGCATATATACATATGTATAACTAGATCAAAATTCTTTAATTCACCAAAATATATTTAGAGTGAATACTTGTTTGAAAAGAACTTTCTGTTAAGCTTTCTTGGGGTAGCAGCTGAAATTCCAGACTCTAATGTTTCAGGGAAAGGAATGAAACTCCACCTGCGATGAGTTGTGTTTCATTTTGTTTTGTGTGTGTGTGTGTGTGTGTGTGTGTGTGCACGTGTGTGTGTTTAGAAGAAAGGAAGAAACAGAGTGAAGAGAGAGAAGAGATACAATGAGAAGAAATTATTATCTCTTGGCTATATGGGCCAGATTCCTTTCACTAAGATTTTCCTTTTTTTAAGAGAGAGAGAGAGCACACACGCACACAAGCGTGAGTGAGTATGTGGTGGGAGGGGCAGAAAGGGAGAGAGAGAATCCCAAGCAGGTTCCATGTTCATCATGGAGCCTGATATGGGGCTCAGTCCCATGACCCTGAGATCATAAACAGAGCTGAAATCAAGAGCTGGACACCCAACGAACTGAGCCACCCAGGCACCCCTTCCACCAAGGATTTTTTTTTTTTTAAGATTTTATTTATTTCACAGACAGAGATCTCAAGAAGGGGGAGAGGCAGGCAGAGAGAGAGGAGGAAGCAGGCTCCCCACTGAGCAGAGAGCCCGATGCGGGTCTTAATCCCAGGACCCTGGGATCATGACCCCAGCTGAAGGCAGAGGCTTTAACCCACTGAGCCACCCAGGCACCCCTTCACCAAGGATTTTTAAAAGCACAAACTGGGGAATATATTCTGCCCTCTTAAGCTCACTGTCATCCTTAGAATGCTATCTGCTAGGAACAGGAACTGTGCCCTTTATTTGTTCTGTACAGAGCATGTTGGTACTCTGAAGGGGTTTTAGATGATGGTAGTGTTGGGTGTTGTAGAACCAGAAGTCAGGGTCAACCTGTAGGGTTAAAACATGGAGGGACAAGGTCAGCCTAAGATGGCTGTGCTTGGGCTAATTGAGCAGAAACTGCCATAGGAACTGGTTGTGACTGGGGGAGACCAGGGTGGGACCAGCTGCTGAGAGAAGGAGAATGTAAGGCTCAGGATGGAAAATTGTGAGCCAGATGATACTATCAGGCTGATGATACCAACAACTTTTGAAATCACAACCAGAAAAATCAACCAACTTCCAGAAGTAGGAAAGGACCCACTTGAACACGGATCTACATATATTGGACTTAATGCAAAGTCTCTCTGAGGCCTAGTGACAGCCTTTAAAAAATTATTCTGGTAAAATATACATAACATAAAATTTATCATGTTAGCCACTTTTAAATGTACATTAAGTGGCATTAAGTGCTTTCTAACTGTATGACTGTCACCACCACAGAACTAGTTCATCTTCTCAGATGAAAACCCTATAACCACTTAACACTATCTCCCCATTCCCTCCTCCCCCCCAGGCCCTGGTAACCACAATTCTTCTTTCTGCCTATGTGCCTTTGACTACCTTAGGTACCTAAATAGAATCATACAATATATGTCCTTTTGTGACTGATTTGTTTCACTTAGTATGTCTTTAGGGGTCATCCATATCACAACATGGGTCATAATTCTCTGCCTTTTTAAAGGCTGAATAATATTCCTGTGTGTGTGTGTGTGTGTGTGTGTGTGTTGTATTTTGTTTACTCATTCAACCATTGGTGGACAACCTAGATTGTGTTCACTTTCCTGCTATTACAGATGACGCTGCTGTGAACTTGGGTGTACAAATATCTGAATCGCAACATGCCATGAGTTAGTACAGCCAGCAGCTGGCTAACCAAGGGCAGTGATCTTACTTTTGATGGCACATCTATCTTACAAAGATTTTATAAGTTTATCTAAGTGCAGGTGATTTGAATTGTGATATCTGTACTGTAACATGCGGTGGATTGTTTGGTCTTGTTTTTGGTAGGCTCTCCATCTTTTCTTGGCAATGACCTGTGACTGGTGGCCTCAGAGCCACATATAACTTAGCCCTGCTCCCAGAGAAAGAAGCATCACTAGGTTAGAATTTCTAAACTCTCTTCAGGAAAATGTTGTTTTCCACTTTGCTTCAGACTGTGTTTGCAGCAGACCTAAGGTCTAGACAACATAAACTACTTACAAAGCCCTTCTGTTACTTAAACCTGGCCTAGGAATCTGCTGATTTTAAGCAAATATGAACACAAAAATAAGATACTTTACAAAAAGTGGAGGATGAAGACCTGTAGGGTGGTAGTGGTCAGACTTGTCCTTTGATGGGGGTAGGGGAGGGTGGAGGTGATGGAGAAGTGGGTGGGTAGACAGGAAGCTTGCAGGCTCCCTCCCAGTCTCCTCCTACCTAGGGCAGGGTGGGTGCCCGCAGAGGAGTTGTTGGTCATGTCATAGGATGTTAAGGAACCACCTTTTCTGTTTGGGCTTCTGATCATTGATGTTGGCATTTTCAATTTCCTGATATTTAAAAAGTATCAGAAATGTAATCGAGGGTCTATCATTTCCCAAATTGATTTTTATCTTTAATTTTATTTAACTTCTTAATTAAATTCCCCAAATGGGAATTCTTCATCTCTGACCTTATGAAATGTTTTCTGAGCCAGTTAATCCTGATCCTTCATGGTTTCTTCTAATTATTCTGAGGAGGCTCTCATGATTTATGCTCCTCATGGCCTTTCCCTAGGGTGACAGGGAGGTGAAACCTCAACCAGTCAGCAATCCAGCTTTTGCTGAGGGAAAGAAGTCAGCTCAGGACATGTTTCCACCTGCCTTCAAACCAGGACCAGGCAGCTTTAGACCTGACCATTGATCTCAAATGAATTTCCTGTTAACTTAGATTGAGTATGATAAACTTGGGTTAGTCTGGGCAAAGAGTATCAAGTTCCCCCTGAATTTATAGTATGTAATCCAGTGCCTGGCCTTGTTTCACAGAGTCTTTGTAGCCAGTGACTCCCCTGTTTACCACTGTGGTAACTCCCTTCTCCTACACACATTCTCCAGACTAGTTCTTACCTGACCTGGGAGGGATGAAAGGGAGTGGGGAGGGACTTTAGAGACAGGAGGCCACCTTCTTGTTCAGGCAGTCATCAGAAACTTGTACTGACTTGGTTAAAAATATCTGCTTGAAACTACGATGCTCAGTGATGCATGACCCTGCACAGACCTGGGAAATCTATTACCTTTTGGTTGTCCCTCTATGATTGATTGAAATGTTCACTGATTTTTGAGGAAAGTTTTATTTGAAAATCAACAAGGTTTTACATTTAAACCAACTGTACATCTCCTCATCCTAGCTTCCCAGTGTTACACAAATACATGCATGTGCTTTAAAAAAATACTCAAAAGGTCATACTATAATACTGTTATATAATGTGCTTTTTATAGCAGAAATATCTATGTTAATTTGCTTTTCTTTCTTCTGTTTTCAAAGAAAAAGTTTTAGTAGAAAAGTAATCAGCTTTCCCATAGATTCAGACCACTTAGCTGAGAATCGCAGGCCCTGGGCTGTTGGCTCCCTGGCCATGACTGCCAGCTGCCATCACTCATGTGTGTACCCACCGCAAGGACGCTAGCATCTGGTTGGGTGCTTATGGAAGGGTAGGCAGGGACTCCTGGAGAGGGAGACTGAGCACATGGCCAGTTTGGCTGGAAAAAGAAAAGACTGGAAGAACTCCTGGTTCCATGGTTTTCCTGGGGTTGGCAGAAGAACTTCAAACATTGTCTGGTTCAGTAGATGCTGGTACCATTTCTCCTGATGAATGGTCCCATATCAGCTGCCAGCCAGAATCTCTAGCAGCTTATGGACAGTGGCCCAGACATGCCAAGGGAGTCAAATTGCTAGAGTCTTGGTTGTTTTATCCCTACCTGTACTGCAGAGGAATTTGGGAGTGTGGGGATGTGGGAGCTTTGTCATTACATGTGACAATTATGAAAGAACTTGGAGTATGACACATTCCTTTGGAGAGTCATAATTTAAGTGATTTCTGGCAATTCAGAGGTTAATTCTCTCAACTAACACCCTCTCTTCTAAACTGCATCTCTGTGATGATGACTTCTAGGCCCTTCTGTCCTTTGCTGTGAACTCCTTGAGGTCCTAGTCTGCTTGGCCAACTTCCTTCCAGAAAGTTCACCCTGGATTCCTAGGCTACTCACATCTAATATGTTCAAATTGAGGTTATTATCTTTACATGAAAATACACACACACACACACACACACACACACACACACACACACACCTATTTCTTATTTTCTTATTCCTACCTATCTGGTCACCCAATAGAGAAACTGCTAAATTATTTGTAATTCTTTCCTAATTGTTTTTGATAAGTCCTACAGGGTCTAGCTCAACATCTCTCAACATTGCTCCCTTTTTCCTAGTCCCACTGCTACTGCCTCCACTGAGTTCATCACTGTCTCCCAATTCAATAAATACTATTAAATGTTACCATGTACCATGATGTTTCTGCCAGCCAGGGGCTCATTGTTGAATGATCCCATTTAACCTCCAGAGGGATTTTGCTAAATTACAAATCTGCTCATAACTCTTCTCAGTTCAAAACCCCACATTTGCTCCTTGCTGCCTACAGATTTAACCCAACTCCTTGGCTGGACCTTCCCCCCTCAACCACACCCTCTGTGGGCTCATCTCAGCACCCAACCCCACCCCACATCGTACATTCCACAGATCCTTGTTCCTGCACATGCCAGTTCCTCAGCTTGGAACATCATTCCCCAGACCAAACTCCTGGGAAAGTCCCACTTTACCATTCTGTTCAAGTGCTAACTCCTTTGTTAAGCCTTTGCTTGTTCCCTGTCCTCTCAAGATTCTCCCTCCCTCCTCTATCTTCCCATAAGGCTTTGCTCATAGCTCTGTGACGGCACTTACCATCTTTATTGCATGATTTGCTCCATCTTTGACACTCCACTAGCCCCAGCTCCCAGCCTGTCAGCAACTTGAATTCAGGGGCTACACCTTCTTCATGCTAGTATCCCTGGCACCCGGCTTGATGCCTGGCATATAATACTTACTATGCGGGTACCAGATTGGTTCACTTTTGGAGTGAATATTGCAAACAAGGTTTGTGAGAAGTGTGCTAACACCTAAATATATTGGTTGCACATGACAGAAACCCATCTCCCTGTAAGCATGAATTGGTTTATAGAACTGGTTAAGCCAGGGGTCCAGCTGGATTTGGGGAGCCCACACAGTGCTGTCAGGGCTCTCTCTCACCAACTCCCATCTCTGCTTTTCTTTGCAGGTTGGTTTTATTTTTTTCCTGCTGAAGCCTGTCAGCTTTATACCTATGTCCTTGCAGTTTATGATCCAAAAGAAATCTTCTCTCTTGCAGCTTCTACACAGCAAATCTTAAGGAAGTCTGCTTGGACCTGTTTAGTTATATCCCTGTGGGAACTATGTGACAAATTCTTCAGCAGGAAGAGGAGTGCTAGGCAGACAAAGGCATCAGATGTCCACGCCAGTTGCACGTGTTTGTCATTAAAAAAAAAAAAAAGTTTCATCTAATTTGTCTGTTAACTCTCGGTATAGCTGAGGTTCATGAAGGGCCCGCTGCATGAAAAGCAGAACAGAGCTTTAACACAGTAGGTGTTCTAAGGCAGTGCAGCTCAAACTGCAAAAATGTGAACAGGAATGAACCTTTTTAAAATCCAGGTTCTCATTAGTTGGTCTGGGTGGGACCTGGGATTCTGCATTTCTTGCAAGCTTGTATTAGTCTGCTTGGGCTGCTGTAAAATACCATAGACTGGGTGACATAAACAACAGAAATCTATTTTCTTACTGTTCTGGAACCTGGAAATCCAAGCCTATGGTTGCTTTCTGGTGAGGACTTCTTTGCTGGCTTGCAAATGGGAGCCTTCTCCCTGTGTCCTCCCATGGCCTTTCCTCTGTGCATACATGGAGGAAGCAAGAGACACCTTCTGGTGTCTCTTCTTCTTTGTTTATTTATTTATTTTTTTTTAAAGATTTTATTTATTTATTTGACAGACAGAGATCACAAGTAGGCAGAGACAGAGGAGGAAGCAGGCTCCCTGCTGAGCAGAGAGCCCGATGCGGGGCTCGATCCCACGACCCTGAGATCATGACCTGAGCGGAAGGCAGAGGCTTTAACCCACTGAGCCACCCAGGCACCCCTCTTCTTCTTTGTTTAAAAATAAGGATTCCAGTCCTATTGGATTAGGACCCCGCCCTTATAATTTCACTTAACCTTAATTACCTCTTTAAAGGTTTTATCTCCAAATACAGTCTCGGGCTGGGGGGTAGGGGATTAGGGCTTCAACATTTGAGTTTTGGAGGTAAGTGACAGAATTCAGTCCAAACAAAATGTACAATTGAAGGGTGCCTGGTGGCTCAGTTGGTTGGGCATCTTCCTTCAGTTCAGGTCATGATCCTGGGGTCCTGGGCTTCCTGCTCAGCAGAAGGCCTGCTTCTCCCTCTCCCCCCACGCATGCTCTCTCTCTCCCTCCCTCTCAAATAAATAAATAAATAAATAAATCTTTAAAAAGTAATCTGTTTCTACTTCAAACTACTAATAAATTTATACTGGGGATGCCTGGATGGTTCATTCGGTTAAGGATCTGCCTTTGGCTCAGGTCATGATCCCAAGGTTCTAGGATCAAGTCCCACATCAGGCTCCTTGCTCAGCGGAGAGCCTGCTTCTCCCCATGCTTCCCACTCATTCTCTCTAATAAATAAATAAATAAAATCTTTAAAACAACAGCAACAACAACAGAAACCAAAATGTGGAGTTGAATGTGTCCTGCAGCACGAGCAGTGTCTGCCTGAGTAGCAGCCCCTGGGGAAATTAGCTGGAGGTGGGTCAGCTGCTGCAATGCATCTCAGAGCACAGAAGCCACGTTCTGGGGATCTGGAAGGACCAAACCCTGTGGTTGATTCTCTAAGATTCTTTGGATATTGCTCTCTGAGGAGGTGTCCAGTAAATATTAAGACAAAAGTGTCTCTAATTTGGTGATTATTAGTTGTTTGGTTATTTTGAAATGGATCTGAAAGTTTTATAAGAGGCTTTCTTCAATTTTGATAAAGTGTGACTATGGAATGTTTTCTAAGCACCCCTTTAGCTCCAGCCCTGCTCTGGAGGAGTTTGCTAAGAAAGTTGCTACCCTACAAAAAGGGCCTGTGCCCATGTGGGCTCAGTCTCAATTCACTGGGCTTTATATTCATTAAGATATTTAAATGGCAGCATAGAAAGAAGGGGCAGCAGTGGGGTGCAAACCCATTCATTGCTGCATGGCACCATCTACCCTGCACAATGCATTGTTCCAGACCTGCTAATGGGCTGAACTGTGTCTCCCCTCAGAATGTATTTGGAGGAAACATCTTTAAAAGGTGACTAAGTTCGGGGCACCTGGGTGGCTCAGTGGGTTGAGCCTCTGCCTTCGGCTTGGGTCATGATCTCAGGGTCCTGGGATCCAGCCCCATGTCAGGCTCTCTGCTTGCCGGGGAGCCTGCCCCCCCCCCCCCCGCCCACCTCTCTGCCTGCTTCTCTGCCTACTTGTGATCTCTGTCAAATAAATAAATAAATAAATAGAACTATTTTTAAAAATAAATAAATAAATAAAAGGTGACTAAGTTCACATGAGGCTGTTAATGTGGGGCCCTAACCCATTAGGACCGGTGCCTTTGTAAGAAGAGGGAAAAGGGCATCTGGGTGGCTCATTCGGTTAAATATCCGACTTTTGATTTTGGCTCAGGTCATGGTCTCAGGGTCATGAGATGGAGCTCTGTGTCAGGCTCAACGCCCAGCTCTCTCTCTCCTTGTCAAAAAAAAAAAAAAAGAGGAAGCAATATCAGGGTTATGCATGCACAGAGGATAAGCCGTGTGAGGATACAGTGGGAGGCAGCCATCTGGAAGCCAAGAAGGGAAGCCTCTGGAGAAACCAAACCAGCTGACACCTTGATCTTGGAATTTTAGCCTCCAGAATAGTGAGAAAATAAGTTTCTGTTTGCTGAAGTCACAAGTCTAGGACATTTTGTTATAGCAGCCTGAACAGACAGATGTAAGACCCAAACAGCTACGTTCTATTGTATTTGGTATTAATTTGACACTTAAATGTCAATTTACTCAACAAATGTGCCCTGGCTCTGTCCTGGTGCTGAGGCTCCACTGATAGAAAGAAGGCATGGTACCCATCCTTGCCTGGTGATGGAGACAAATCCTTGAGTGGTGGAGAAGGGTCTGGAGGTAAGGGAGCTTGGCCCATCAGGGAAACTGAGAAGTGGGTGGCCCAGCCCTGATGGGTGTCAAAAATAACTAATGAAGAGGCTGTGGGGGGAGGTCATCAGAGGCAGCTCATATTGGGTCTTGGGGTCCAAGCTGAAGAGAGATGGCATCTTGGCACAGAGTATGGAAGGGTTAGAGGGGAGAACAGGAGATGGGGGTGCACATACATTCAATGGCCATTCCATCCAGGCACCCCTCATGGTCATACAGGGAATGAGGCTTTGTAAAATAGGGGGTGGGTTTGCATTATGGTTTGTATTATTAAGAAGCATACGGCTCTGAGTTGGGTTTTCTCCTTGCTTTACGATGTGCTTGGTAAGAGCAATTTCTGGGAGCTTTTTTCTATATATGTTCATTCCCTACACACACACACACACACACACACACACAGTTGCCTGAGCAAAAACATCATTCCTAACACTTTGCTTGGTTGGTGGTTCACAAACCTTACTGAGCAGGACTTGCTTGGCCAGTTCTCCAGAGAGAAAACTGTAGACACCATCACATTCCCAGCCAGCTGAGCAGGTAGGAAACCTGAGTGCCACCTAGATGTCTCCCTGCTGCTGACTGTGCTCTTTACAGTCTCCCTGTCCCCCGGGGCCCTGCCACTGCTCTCCTTCAGCTCTGCCCATCTGCCTTCACCTGCTGTCTCCAACCCAGCTGAAAGGACCAACCTCAGCTAATTTGGCCATGCACAATTTTTCAGTTCTTTTTGTAAAACCCCAGTGACAACCAAGGAATGAAGAATGAGAGTTTTAACTTCTGCCTCCTACCTTCTGGGTCGTCACACGGGGGTTCGTAAGCTTTATTTTCATTAGCATCTAACTGAAATTTAGCGTTACCTTCAATCATGAGTAGAAGCAACAACCACAGTGTTAGCATAGTGACTCCTTCAACAGGAGAAATCACGGATATTTTTATGTCACATTAGACTCATTGCAGGTATCTCAGAATACCATGTATGCTCATCCTGACAGTGTAATTATTAGAGTCATCAGTAGATTGTGTTCTCAATTTCTGTTAACAAGGAAGCACAGAGGGGCCCATAGAACAATAAAGATTAAGAGTCTCTGCCCCAGAGGGTAACTTAGCAGTGTGAGAAAGCCCCAGCAAAGGGGACTGTGGTATGGAGTACGTGTCTAGGGTGTTGATCATGCATTTGTTCAAGGGGTGGTTGGAGGGACCTAGAAGTGATAGCTTCTGGGACAAATCTTGGTCTTGGCCTCAGCTGAGCCCTGTTCTGCTCTGTCTGGTGCTGTGATGGCCCCTGGTTGGCCCAGTTCCTACCTTACTTGGCCAGTTGTCTTAGTATTTGGAAATATAACAGGACACTGTGACAGGACACAGAGACTTAAGGAAATTTCTCTCTGAACTATTTGCTGTCTACTTCCCTGCTCCCTGGTGGAGCCCTCTTCAAGACCAACTCCCCCTGTTACCTCCATCCAGCACAGGGGATGACTCTGGCCACTCCAGACACATGGCCCATGCTGTTTTGTGCTTTCCTCTTGTACACAATGCTCCATGTGGCTCCCATGCCCTCCTCCAGGCCATCTGTCAGGATCCCACTGTCCTCCCGTTCCCAGTCACCTCTTGGCTCAAGATTTATTATTACTATTTTATTAAGATTTTATTTATTTACTTGAGAGAAAGCAAGAGTGAGAGAGAGAAAGAGCAAGCGAGCACAGAGGGAGAGGGAGCACAGAAGCAGAGGGAGAAGCAGACTCACTGCTGAGCAGAGAACATAACTCGGAACTCAATTTCAGGATGCCAGGATCATGACCTGAGCCGAAGGCAGACTCTTGACCAACTGAGCCACCCAGGCACCTCTCAAGGTTTACTTTTTTTTTTTTTAAGATTTTATTTTATTTATTTGACAGAGACAGTGCGAGAGGGAACACAAGCTGGGGGAGTGGGAGAGGGAGAGGGAGAAGCAGGCTTCCTGCTGAGCAGGGAGCCCAACTGGGGGCTCCATCCCAGGATCCCAGGATCATGACCCGAGCCAAAGGCAGACACCTAAGGACTGAGCCACCCAGGCGTCCAAGATTTACTTTTTAAAAACAAATTTACTGGGGCACCTGGGTGGTTCAGTGAGTTAAAGCCTCTGCCTTTGGCTCAGTGATCCCAGGGTCCTGGGATCGAGCCCCCTGTCATGCTCTCTGTTTAGCAAGGAGACTGCTTCCCACCCCCCCCTCTTTCTCTCTCTCTATGCCTGCCTCTCTGCCTACTTGCAATCTCTGTCAAATAAATAAATAAAATCTTTAAAAACAAATTCATTGAGGTGAAATTTAGATAACATAAAACAAACCATTATAAACAATTTCATGTCACCTAGTACACTCATGGTGTTAAGCAACTGCCACCTCTGTCTAGCTCCAAAACATTTCTATTATTCCAAAACAATATATATTCATTAAGCAGTCACTCCCCATTCAATACTGTCTCCAGCCCTGGACAATGACCCATCTGCATTCTGTCTGTATGGATTTGCATATCCTGGATATTTTGTGTAAATGGAATTATATATAGTAAATTACCTTTCGTGTCTAGCTTTTCTTTCCTTTTTAAAAAATTTTTATTTTATTTTTTTCAGTGTTCCAAGATTCATTGTTTATGCACCACACCCTGTGCTCCATGCCTAGTCCTTTCTGCCAAATTTGTCAGTCAAGCATAGAAAACATATAAGCAAAGAGTCACTTTGGTGAATGGAAATTCTGATTTAATTAACTTAATTAAAAAATTTAATGCTGTCTTTAAAGTTATTTCCCTTATAAACTTTACTTTTTAAATCCTTCAATAACTCCCTCCCTCCCTTTTGTGCCGGTCCCAGATTCCCCACACACATACCTAATCCATCCCTGCAGCCTTGCTCTTATCATATGATATCATAATTCTATATTGCAATTCTGCCTTCACTTGTCTCTCTCCATTGTTAGCCTTGGCAGGCTGGGATTACTTGTGGGTGGAGATGTTCTGGTGCCCACAGCACAGTGCTGGCCACTTAAATAGGCAGTAGGTGAGTAACTCTGGCAAGAAATGTGTGACTAGGGGGCTCGTGGGCTCCCCCGTGTGGTGAGCAGGAATGAGCCTACCTACTGTCTCATCTGACCTGGTCCAACCTAACACCACCAGCATCACACCCTTTGTTGATTTTCACAAGGATGAAATGAAGACAAATGAGATACCAGATGGGCAAGCATGAGATACCAGATGAACTCTTGGAGAAGAGAGGCTGTGTAAATCCAAGTCTTTCTTTTATTGGGGCAACAAAGCAAATGACTCCAAATTGTCTTCTCTTTATCCTGCCTGCACAAGTCAGTCCAGGGGATGGAAATTGCATTTGGAGACTATTGAATGAATCATGATGCAATTACCATAAGACTCTGGGGAAACTCTGACTCTGGCATGCAGTGCTCTAGAATAATGATGAGGTGAATGTGTCCCCTGGCCTGACTTAGCCCTTACTTTTCATTTGTTGTCTCCTGCCAAAAAATTGGAGGAGTATACTTCCTCCTCTTGCTGCCCACTTCTGAGCATTTCTCCACTTCCCATTTACTGAAAGGTGCCCAAAAGGTGCTAGGCCCCAGGAAGCAAAGATGAATAAGATCTCACCCTGCTCTCAATGTGTCCATGTGTAAGATGGTATATGTTAAGAAGTCAGATTCCTCGATTATTTTGGAGGAAAGAAATCTCAATGGAAAGGAATCTAAAATTTGTTTCCAGGAACACATGAAAGATTTGGGAAAGAGCAGTTACATGTGCTTTACTTTGGTTTTCTGTGGTCAATGGGGTCCCATCCTCAGATGAAGGGCTAAATATTTCTCACATGGGTTGGCAATTATAGGGCTGTTATAACACTGATTTTCTAGTACCAAAAGAAAGCAGTAGAGTAGGTCAGAGAGAAGGATTTGACTATGTGCTTTTCTCAACAGAAGTTATTTCACCATAAAAAATAATTTAAAAAAATGTGTGGAAGAGGCAACATAGGATATGAGAAGAACATGGGATTTGTGATTAAAGACTTGGGTTTGAATCCTATATCTGCTACTCATGTGTCATGTTCCAACTAACATGAAGGCCTGGAAGACCTTGAGTTGCTCATCTGGGTTTGGGTTGTTATCTATCCCCCAGCCACCTTGGCAACAAAAAAAACGAAAGCCAAAGAAATTTCAGCAGCTTATTACATTGTTTTAGGATCATAGGCTTTCTTCCTGAACCCCAATGTCACATTTTTCATTTCTGAATTGGCAAGGACCATTATGATGGTGTCTTACTGTTGCTGTTATTACTATGTATTGGCATGGGTTGCAGGTAAGTTTTGGAAGTTGTCTCTGAAAACCGAAGCCTAAACATCTGCTTTAACCACTTATGCCTGTCCAACTTAACAAGGTAGGGAGGGTTCTCCTTCCTGCTCAGAGATCTGAATTCCTGGGACTTACTTCCTCGTGCTTCTCTACTCCCCCCCGTCCCGCCCCCACCTGCACATCTGCCTCACTTCTTGTGCTCACTTGCAGTTTTCCTTTTTGCACCAACTCCAATGCAGAACTCAGCTGCCCTTTGAGATGCCCCTAACCCCCTTCCCTCAACACATTAGTGGGCAACAGAGCCCCATCGCAAGGCTTGGTGGGGATTGTAGTGGAACGGGCCCTGGGAGAGCTCACACATGGTGGTGGGGGGGCAGCCTTCCCTCATCTGGCTTTCTTGCTTTTCCATTTGTCCTTTTCATCTGCCTTTCCTCAAGCTGTAATAATAATAATTTAAAAAAGCCAATCATCCCAGGTCTCCTCAGAACCATTCTGTCCACACAGGTCTCAGTTTCTTAGCAAATATTTCCCACTGGAAACAGCCTTCCCTTCCCAGGAGGAATTCTGGTGAGTGGATTTCTTCCAGCCCAGCACCCGTGCTTTGGGAAGCCATCCAGCCTATGGGGGCTCAGGGCTAGGAGGCCAATGCCAGGGCAGCTTCCTTAGAACCTGCTAAGACTTGTGCACAGATTGGATGTCCATTTTTAACTCCCATAACTTGTATTTGGTATTTTAAGTAAAATTCTAAAGCAAGTGGCTCTCCACCATTAAGGTTTATTATCATTTAAGTGTTCTGTCTTTTGTCTCCCCCACTCCCGCTGCTTTTCTGAGGAAATGACCATCTGGAGGGACTTCCTACAGATGACCACTAGAGGGCACATGGTTTCCAGCTCACACGGACTCTATACAGCCAATTCAGGCGGCTTTTGCTGCAGAAAGGACAGTTTTTGTTTGTTTGTTTGTATGTTTGTTTTCCCTCAGAAACAGGAGGAAAGCACTTGAAATTCCCTGGACGCAGCTAAGGCATTTTATACGGCATTCATCTGTGAAATGCTGGCTGCAAGAGGCACACATTCTGGTGGGTGGAGGAAAGAATGCATCCTCTGTTCCTGTCACTCATTCCCACCAAGGGGAGGAGAAGAGGGCTGCAGATAGCTGAATGAATGAGTTTTGTTGTTCCTAAGATTACTAGGAGAATCTACTTATAGGCTACATGTGTCTATGCAGGCCTCACGGGATAGTGAAAATAATGCGTTTTGGAACTGGGCATGTACGGGATGCACTTCCCACACCTGGGCTTCTTGCCAAGATGGCAAACTAGCCTGGGCTGCTGGTGACCTTGGAGAAACTCTAATACTAACTTGATGGGAGGTAGAAGAGGAGTTAAGGAGACCAAGTGACATGGGAGTGTCCCTTGGAAAGCCCCTTGGACCTGTCTCTCAGAGGAGGGGAAATGCACCCTACTTGCTAGAGATGAGGGGAGGCGAGATAGTAATGGGCTTGAGAAGTTAGTAGGAGTAAATAAGATCATGAGTTTGAGTCAAAAGTTAAGAGGAGTGACCAGGATAAGGTCAAAATTAGAATACTTTTTTTTTTTTTAAAGATTTATGCATTATTATGTTTGTGAGACAGAGAGGGTAAACAGGGGGAGAGGCAGAGGGAGAGAGAAAATTCTCAAGACTCCAGGCTGAGTGAGGAGCCCAAGGCGGGGGTTGATCTCAAGACCCTAAAATCATGACCTGAGCCGAAATCAAGAGTCGGTGTTTAACTGAGTCACCCAGGCGCTCCTAAAAGACTTAACTTCTAAACTAACGGCAAAAATTCGATGGAAGTAGAAATGAAAAAAAAAAAAAGGAATTTAAGAAGTCCTTTGTTGGGGCACCTGGGTGGCTCAGCGGGTTGGGCCTCTCCCTTGGGCTCAGGTTGTGATCTCAAGGTCCTGGTATTGAACCTGGCATCGGGCTCTCTGCTCGGCGGGGAGCCTGCTCCCCACCCCCAACCCTGCCTTTCTGCCTACTTATGATCTCTCTCTCCCTGTCAAATAAATAAATAAATAAAATCTTAAAAAAAAAAAAAAAGAAGTCCTAGATTATAAATGAAAAGTCTCAAGATGCTGAACTAAGTCCTCATAAAACAGTAATTAATTCCCAGCTCCAGCACTTACTAACTCTGGAACCTTGGGTAAGATACATGTTTTTTCTCAGCTTCAGTTTCTTGTCTCCAGCACAAGTAAGGCTACTGTGGTTATGGTCCGCTATGAAGAATAAGTAATGTAACATATGTAAGTGAGCCCTCTCCTGCCTGCTCTTGCTGGATGGGCCACTTTCTAGTTGTTTTCTCTCTTCTCCCTCTTTAGCATGTATAGCTTGTAATCATTTATTCATTCAAGAATACTTACTGAGAACCTGTAACTGTCAGGTTGCTTTCAGCAGCAAGTGACAGAAAACCTCACCTAAATGGCAGTAAATAATAAGGAAAAGGTATGATCTCATTCAGGAAGTTCAGAGGTAGAATGGTTAATGCAGAGTCTTAGTAAAATCACCAAGGACTCAGATGGATTCCATCTACCATTTGGCTCTGCCATCCTCAGCAGATTCACGTTTGTCCTGTTGTCTCTCTCGTCATGGCTGTGGGATGGCTGCCACTCCAGTCACCTAGAGACAGGCATGGGCTCCTTCTTCTCACACAACTCTTCAGAATCTTCTTGGACCTGTTTCCTAGGCAGCAGACCTGCCTTCATGTCTCATGGACCAGAAGTGTCCTTTGTCCATCTCTAAATCAGTTCCTGCCATGATGACCAGGTTTCCATCCTTGGGACAGATCACTCATGATTCATGAGAAGAGGACACCTAGGTGGCTCAGTTAGTTAAACATCTGCCTTTGGCTCAGGTCATGATCCCAGGGTCCTGGGATTGAGTCCCACATCAGGCTCCTTGCTCAGTGGGGAGCCTGCTTCTCCCTCTGCCTGCTCTGCCTTCTCTACCTGCTGCTCCCCCTGCTTGTGCGCTCTCTCTCTCAGGCAAATAAATAAATAAATAAATAATCTTAAAAAAGAAAGAAAGAAATAAATGACTATTGGTAAGCCATCAAGAATGTTTTCCAGGCACTGTAGTTAATGCTGAGCATATAGTAGTTAATTAAGTCCAATGCCATTCCAGGGGAGCTTGTTAGCTCAGGTAAACTGGCACTGACAATCTAATGTGTAAGTGCTGTGTGGGGAGAACTGTGAGGAGTAGCCCATAACTGGTGGTTGGGCAGACTTCCTAGAGAAGATGCTCTTTGATGGAAAGCTGAGAGATAAAGCAGAAGTTTTCCAGATGATTAGGCATAGGAATAGAATGAGAGCTTGTGTGAAGCCCTGAGAGCAAGAGTGGTATGGTATGCTCAGGTAACTGAAAGAAGTTCATCATGGGAAGGGAGGCTGGGATGGAGGAAGCTGAGTGGTTAGCAGGGGCCCATCATGAAGGCATTGGAAGCCATGTATGCTGGGGGGAGGCGGGGAGAGTTGAAATTCTTTTCTGACAGCAACGGATCAGATACATTTACAGCAATGATCTTCAAAATGTGGGTATGAAATCAATACAGTGGTTTATAATGAGTGTATAAAAATAAAGTAGTAATGGTAAATTCTTAAATGGTAATGATGACATTCAAGGTGTTGTTCTTAGAGTTTTTGTATTCACTATTAATTCCATGACAAGTTAAGGCTGGTACTGCTGTTTTTCCCATTCTGCTGATGAGGAACCTTAAGCACTTGCCTAAGGTCTGTTTTAGGTTGAATTGTGTTTCTCCAAAAATACACATGCTGAAGTGCTAACCCTCATGACCTCAGAATGCATCCTTATTTGGAAGTAGGGTGGTTGTGGATGCCATTGGTTAAGATGAAGGTTATACTGGAGTAGGGTGGTCTCCCCCTCTGATATGACTGGTATCCTCATAAGAAGATGGCCATGTGAAGACAGAGATCCAGGAAGAGTACCACGGCAAGATGGAGGCAGAGATCGGAGTGAGATATCCACAAGCCCAGGAATGCCAGGGACTGCAGGCTGTCATCAGGAGCTGGGAAGGAGGCACGGAATGGATTTTCCCTCACAATTCTCTGAAGGAACCCACCCTGGCCACAACTTGATACTGGACTCCTAGCCTTCAGAACTATAATAGAATACGTTTCTGTTGTTCTAAGCCACCTAGTTGGTTGTGCTTTGTTATGGTAGCCAGTCACCTGACATATGTGTGACCACATGGCTAGTAAGTGGGGAATTGAAATGGGAAAGTCTGGCTCTACAGTCATCCTCTCAACCACTGTTCTTTCCTCAACAGAAAAGAGAAGGCAGTGTTAAGTAGTTGAGGGTAAGGTTTTAGTTATATGTATGTGTATATGTGTGTATGTGGTCTGGGTCATAATTTAAGATGTATTTCTCCAAAATTTGAATGTCCCTGCCTTAAAGGGGTTTGAATGAAGTAATAGGACCAGTTTGCATTTTAGAAAAAACTATGAAACAGGTCAAGATCTCAGGACCAGAACTCAAGAAGGTAAACTCTCTTTTGTGGATGAGTTTAAAGGCTTCATTCTTCGGCAGGGTGTGATGGTAGGATATCTGCATTGGGTAGGTGGTGGTTGTGCAAGTCCAGGGGGACCTGTTGTAATCTAAGTGTATAGTGCCCTAGGACATTGTGCAGTGTACAACCTGTACAGCTGTCCTTGGTGGTTCTAGGATTGCCATAGAGATATTCACTGAGCAAGAAGTAGGAAGACAGGAAGGAAATAGCTGTACCAGTCCCTCTTCTTAAGCATGTTCTTCAAAATGGTTCCTTTTCAACAGACTCTTAAAGGTAACACGCTGATATTCTGGGCATAAAGTTTATAATGAACATCAATAAAGGCAGCACGACTGTGAGACCCAGATATTAGAACGTAGGCTCCTCCAGAAGGTTAGCTCCCCACAAGAATGTAACTCCACAAGGACACAGACTTTGTTATGATGCTACTGGTCCTTAATGCCAAGAGTAAATACTCAGCAAGTGCTTCATGACTCTTTGTTGAAGGACTATTGAAGGAAATATAGTAAGGAATATGAATGAGAGTAAGTCACATGGTAGTCATTTTTAATGTTCATGCTTGCTACCCCCCATCCCTGCCGTCTGCCCCCACGACCCACTGAGCACCACCCCTGTCTCCACAGGCCGCTGGGCACACATCTCTTCCATGTCCCTTCCACCTCTGAGACTCTACAATTCCGCATCTGCCTCTCCTGATCATTATGCGGCCAGAGGAAAAGCATGCTGATGGCAAGTCATGTGGCCTCTTCTGACTCACATCCTCTCTGACAACGAGCCGAACACTACTAACAACTCTAAGTCAGCGTCCAAGGCACGTGTGACATTTGTGGCTGCCCTGAGCCCCAGTCCACAGCAAGGGATTATAACAGTGTGCACGAATCCTTGTCTGTAAGACCACAGTGCTGCCTCAAGGTGACTGACAGAATTAAACGTGGTCTAGACTGATGGCGAGTCCAAGAGGGCCTTAGGGCCCAATAGAAACATGTGTGAATTTTTTTCTCATTCAAACCATTCCTATGCTGTCACTGATACTTGTTTTCTCTAGCTGTCAGGATTAATTCAGCCTTCTGCAATAGGAAGTTGACTCAATCCTGGGTAGCTCCTTGCCTACCCAGGCTCTGAGTGCTCAGATCTCTGTTTCTCCGTGTGCTCCCTAATGGGAGTCTGTGGCTCACAGATACGTCACAATGCCCCAGCTATCACCTGAACTGTGCTTTGAGGGAGACTGTTCTGGCACGATCTGAATGTAGGGGCCCATTTAGGGTGACCAGCTCTCCCAGTTTTCCTGAAACTTTCCAGTTTTAGCATCAAAATTCCCGTACGTAAAGAAACCTCTTGGTCTGGGGCACACTGGAACGGTCAGTCACTAGAGCGTGTCACACTCAAAAGGGAAAGGAGCTTGTGCCTACTTGTTGGCACAACCAAACTGAATCAAGCCAACTGTCAATCAAGGGCCTGCTGAGATGAGGACTGCCTTCCCTCTCCAGCAAGACCGTATTTTCTTAATGAAATGGAAATGCAAGACCCAGAGATAGAGAGTAGCCATGATGGTTTTGCTCCCCACCCCTCCCCACTGCCTCTCAGTAGGTGGTAAGGAAAATTCAGAGTACCTATATTCAAATTCTGACTGGGGCACTTATAACTACAAGTTCCTCAACCTCTGTGCCTCAGTTTCCTCATCTGTGAGAAGGGGGGTAATCAAACTATTGGTCTCATGGGGTTGCTCTAAGGACTAGGAGAGGAAATACATATAACAGTCTTTCAACTGGAATTAGATGGAGTAGGTACTCTAGAAATGTGAGCAATCATTAGATCTCTCTACAGAAACAGGGTTCTTCCATTTTCTGGGGCTGGCACTGCTTCCTAAGCAATGAGGGGAGATAATCCTGCAGCTGTCTACAGATGAACACGGCTAGGAAACAGTTCCAGTGGGAAAGTGTGCCCTGTCCTCCCTACCCCTTTTTATCCTTTTATGTTAAATGTAACACAAATACAGAAAATCGCATAAAACAAATGTGTAGCTTTTACAAATTATGATGTGAAAACTCATAATAAGCACTTTCACTGGAAGGGAGAATGTTGCCAGCCACCATCCAGGAGTCCTCCACTGCTCTGTCCAAAAAAAAAAAAAAAGAAGAAAAAGTGGCATTGTGTTGCTAGCCAGTCACAACTCTCACCTCAAAACACAAGGGCTGGGTCTCTCTCTCTCTTTTTTTTTTTTTGGAGGAAATAAAAAAGCAAAGGAGCAAAAAAAAAAAAAAAAAAAAAGCAAAGGAGCATGATTTCTCAAGGAAAAGGTTTAAGTAGGAAGTTGCAAATGTTACTTTCCTTTTTGTGACTATGCATGCTATCTCCTGGAAGGGGCGCATAGATCTCAGTGTATGTTGCTTAAAGAAAATAGACAACCGTCACAGTCCATTAAAATCCCATCTGCTTCCCATAAACTGGAAAAGTCATTACTGGCTGAGTCAGGGGGTCTCAGCTCATGTTGAGGAAGAGATCACCTACCAGCTCTCTCCTTACAACCTTGCAGCTTGCAAAGGGCAGAGCCACCCCCTTTTCTACCAGGTCAGTGCTTTTTACACCAAACCATGCTTCTCCCCAAACAGTTGTTAGTATAAAACATTCCTAATACTATTTTCAGTGGTGCTGAAAAGAATACAAGGCCCAGATATGTGATTACAGTATTAACTGCTAGATTTAGAAAGGGAGAGGCTGGGTGGATATGGAAAAGGTCACTGGGACTTAGAACTTGATTCAGACAGGGAGGGAACACGCTTCTCTGGGGAATGGGGTGTGGAAGGGAAATATGGCTTAATGGAGGAAATTGTTCATTGATGGAGCAAGCAGTTAGAAATTAAGACCAGAAAAAAAAAAAAAAAGAAGAAAGAAATTAAGACCAGGAAGCACAATTTGAAATACAGCTTGCTGTATCTGTTAGGATTAGTTTCATCTTCAAAGAGCAGAAAACCCAAATAAGAGTAGTTTAAATACAATAGGGGCTAATTTATTTACACAGCTCATAATAGGTGTGTTGGTTCCATCCCATGATGAGTAGGAGCTTCTGCCTTCCTGCCTCATTATCCTTAGCAAGTGATGTCCATCCCTGGGAAACTTACGGTCCAAAATGGCTGCTGTAACTCCATTTATCACCTGCAAGTTTTAGGCAAGAGGAAGCCTCAGAGTAGAACAGAGTGGGGTGCCTGGGTGGCTCAGTGGGTTAAAGCCGCTGCCTTCGCCTCGGGTCATGATCCCAGGGTCGTGGGATGGAGCCCTGCATTGGGCTCTCTGCTCTGCGGACAGCCTGCTTCCTCCTCTCTCTCTCTGCCTCTCTGCCTACTTGTGATCTCTGTCTGTCAAATAAATAAATAAAATCTTTAAAAAAAAGAATAGAACAGAGTATGTCTTGCAACAGTATAGCCTTTTAAGTAGCCTTTCCAGAAGCTGCACCATACAACTTTTGCTTCTATCTCACTGAACATATCAGGCTGAAAGGGAGCTAGGAAATGTAGTTTTGGCCTTCTAGACTAAAAGAGATTCTTCAGAAAAGGGAAACTGGGAGAATGAATAGGAGGGTGGAACAAAGAACAATCTTATCTACACATAAGGAGGCAATAAAACTTTATGGTTAAATATGGAGACTTGAGGTTACCTGGGTTAACATCCGGGCTCTATAACCTACAGGCTGTAATGATCAATAGATCAAGAAAACATCCAACATTTCTAAGACACAGTTTCCTCATCAAACCTCTCCCAGAGGATTTTTGTGAGCGTCAGGTAAAAACTGAGGGAGAATGAAAGCTCAGCGCAGTGTTTGACACATGAAAGGCGCCCCAAGTTGCAGATATTATGACTCTGACTTAAGAGACCAGGAAAGCAAAATTTCAACCACCTCTATGTTTATGTGCGATCAAAATTAAACTCCATGCAAATACGTGTGTCATCCAAAGAGCATGATTGAGGGTTCCAAGCCTGTGTTGATGGCTCCTTTTGAGTGCAGTCCCCATAGGAGTAAATGTGAGGCATCCCTGAATTCCCATGTGAAGGGGGTTGGACCAGTGTGAGGGACTCCTCATCACCTGAGGGGATATGGGCTTTCCCTCATCCCACTGCTGCCAGCCTGGTAGGGATAGAAGGGCAGATGCCACACTGACCACACTCAAATGGGCCAGACAGCCATGGAAGTTCTATAGACGTTCTGCCTTCACACCTGATCCATACTCACTCCAGAAGTAAGCCCCTCCCATTCTTTTCTCCATCTCTGGGCTTCAAACCATTCTGCTTAAATCTTCAGCCTCCTTCATCTCTCTGGAAAACACTTTGTTTCTACCTTTTGCTGGTCCTAGTTTCACCTAGTTTCATTTTCCAAAACTGTATCTTAAGGACATTAGTCTCAAACTGTCGTAACTATTTCATTACCAAATTAACATGAGAAACATATACTCTAGCCCTCCTTTGGGAGGTCACAATACACATAACATAAAGGCTCTGAAAAGTCCTGCAAAAAAAAACTAAATTAATGTTCTTTAACTCAACATTTCCCACTTATTGACTAAAAAACCTTGACTTAGATGTCAGCTTTAGGAGCTTGTATCCTGCACATCTCAAATTTCCTAAAATTCCTAGCCAAACAGGTGTTTTTCTGATATTGTTTTCTTATTCCTGAGGGGAATCTCCTACACAGTCTCTGTTTTCAGCCAAGGAGATATCTTAGGCTTGAAGCCCATTTATAGATCTGAGATGATCACTATTTTCTTGAAACTAAGACATGAAGCATCCCTTCCTGGTGCTACTTATAAACTCTCCCTACCTTCTTATGTTCTTGAGATGAGGAATGAGATCATGTCTGTGAAAAGAGCTTTATAAACCATTAAATGCTATATAAATGTTAGTTGTTACTATTTTGATGACTCACTCCGGTGCTGAGATCCCCCTCTTCCTGGGAAGTGACATTTTCAGAATTATAGTCTCATAATAGAAAAATAACTGAAACCAATACATACAGCAATAGCCATTTCTGTAAGAGGGCCCACTCTGTTCGTGCAATAAGAAGGTGAGCATAAAGTACACAGCCCGTGCTCTACAGAACAGAGGAAGAAGTATGGACAGCATCCCCTCCAATCCTCAGACTATCCCCAAACACAAACCTGGAAACCACCCATCACACATGTGTGGACACTCAGGGCTGCCTCTTGCCTGTCTGGCCCAAAACTCTGGGGTGATCCTCTGCAGTGGCAACCCCTCTTGTCAGACTTCATGGAGACAGCCTGCTCAGGACCCCTTTCAAACCAGGCCAGGAAATGCTAGCCAAGGCCTGATTTGTCTAAGTCCCCAAACAATGGCCCCTTCCTTGTTTATTTGGAGAGATCTGAGCGGCGGCTCCTCCTTTCCTCAATTCCACAGCACTCTTCAGGGGCACACCCAGCCAGAGAGCTCGGCCAGGGTTGGCAGTGGCTCAAGGGCAAGGTTTAAGTTCTTTTTGCTGACTTCTTTCCCATCTCTACTCCAGAGAAAACAGAAAAGAAAGACAGGCCTCTCTAGCCCAAGTCCAACAGCCACAGCTAAAAATATTTGGCTCAGCCAGACACAAAAGGACAAAAATTATATGATTCCATGACCCAGAATAGGCAAATTATCATAGAGATGGAAAGTAGGATTGAGGTCACCAGGGGCAAGAATGGGGAGTTGCTATTTAATGGGATGGAGTTTTTTGTTGGCCATGACAAAAAAGCTCTGGAAATAAATTGTGGTGATGGTTGTAGAGCATTGTGCATGTATGTCCTGCATCATATCCTGCAACATGGTTAAAAAGTTAAACCTTGACTTATGTGTAATTTACCACAATAAAACAAACCACAATGGCACCAATAAAATATGTGGTATCGGTTCCTCTAACATGGTGTCCATCCCCAGGGACACCCACGTGTGGTTGTGTGGCACAGATGCAGTTAGGGCAGGAAAGACAAGATGGACTGGATCTTCGGTTCTGGTCACTGCGGGACCTGCCCCCACCTCCCCCCACCGCCCGGAAGAACCCAGCCACACTGCAGCACCGAGAGAGTGCCTGTATGTTTGGGACATAGTCAAGAAGTCTCCTCCGGTCTCTCTCAAGCATCTTAACTCTTAAGACAGCCTGAAAAGTTCTATTCTTTTGACAGAGGCTAGAAAGTATTGGAAAGTCTCCTTGGTGGTGCCGGCCTCTCTCAGGCCGAGAGCACTGTAAGGGAAGGGTTTGGGATCACAGAAAGTCAATTTTGAGGTGGTGGAAGCGGAATGGGGTCTACTCAGCAAAGAGAGGTGTTCTGAGGTTTTTGCTCCATGTGAAAAAATGAGAGAGAAAGGAAAAAGACAACAGGTTGGCGGCCGGAAGTGAGGCTGAATTTAAGACAGTGGCCTCTAGGTGGCGCACACACCGTAATAAAGACCCCGAGAAAAGCTTTCATTTGCAAATGAAGCTTCAAGGCTCAGAGCTGAAGTGGGGGAGATTTTGTAAACAAGCTATCCCACCCCAGCTGAACGATAACTCCTAAATCTAAACCCTCAGGTCCAATTTAAAGATGGTAGAGCTTTGATCATCTTGAAGACAATAAGAAGAAAGGGATAGAATCTACTTGAGGCCCATGGAGCCGTCAACTCTGGCTTTTCCCAGAGGAGAGAGAGAGAGGGAAAGAGAGAGAGAGGTAATGTGCACCCACGGAAACGTTCAGCTCTGAGGAAAAAGGGCCTCATTCACCGGGGCTATTGTTATTCCCAAGAGAGTGTCAGTGGTGGTGTTTCCTGAACACAATGGTAGAAGGGGTGATTTTCTCAGCTGTCAAGCAAGAATGTATTCGGTCTGCTCAGTTCTTCTAGTGGATTTTTCCCCCTCCCCTTTTCAAGCCTGCTTGCTCTCAGCAGGTGCTCAAATGAGCAGGAGACCAGGACAAGAGACAGGACAGAAGGAAGGGTCAGGAGCCAGGAAGATGAGGACGGGCGGCTCCTTCACCCTTCCAGGGCCATTCTTATTTACACAAACAATTAACAGGCACACATGCAAACCCAGGCAGGGACAGACTTGATAATGAGCTGGATAATGAAGCAATCCATTGCTGCAGAGAACTGAGCGAGCAGCACTTCACTCTCAGTGCCCAGATTAATTCCATTTTTCTCCATTATACCGCACAGCAGTGAGGGGTCAGTTATGTCACCTTTGCCAAACAGGTCTATTCATGATTCTCTGCAAACTGGGATCACTCAGTCACTCAGTCAGCCTCATTTACAAAGGTCCTGCCAAGGGCCCCACACTTGACTCCAGGCTGTGGCAAGATGAGGAGGAAGCAGAAACTTCTATCTCGGCCTCTATGAAGCTACAGTGTAGAGCTGTGCTATCTATTCTGATAGCTACCAGCCACATGTAGCTGTTTAAGTTAAAATTAGAAGAACTAAAACAGAAAATTCAATTTTTTAAAAAAGATTTTATTTATTTATCAGAGAGAAAGCACACAAGCAGGCAGAGAGACAGGCAGAGGCAGAAGCAGGCTCTCTGCGGAGCAAGGAGCCCAATGCAGGACTCGATCCCAGGACCCTGGGATCATGACCTGAGCCAAAGGCAGTACCTTAACCCATTGAGCCACCCAGGCGTCCCTGGAAAATTCAACTCTTAAGTGGTACTAGCCACATTTTAAGTGCTCAATAGTTACTTCTGACCAGTGGCTACTGTATTGGACAGCACACACACACAAACCACATTTCTATCATTGCAGAAACAATCCCCTGGACAGTACTGTGGCATTTGGGGGCACCTAGAGGAACAGTATGAGGCCACTTACAAAGGTGGTAATTCACTAAAAGCAAATTAATGGGAGGAAATGAAGGCTTAGACATGTTGCATCTCCCAGCCTTGGGGTGGTCTTCAGATTCCTATTCCAGGTTATGGGAGAATCCCAAGGGTGCCTCCATTTGAGATGGGGGTCTCAGAAAGGTTGCCTTCCATTTTTCTTTCACATTTTCTTCCTCAATAAATGCCAGTTCGGGTGTGTGTTTGCCCCAGAGGGCTAGTCCCCATGGATTCACTAAGTCACAGGGTTTTCTGGTCTATGGCCCTGTCTAGTCTAGGACATAGCTCTTCCTTGGGAGTTCTGTCCTCAAGTTATGGATTCTTATTTCCATCTCAAGTGCTTCTTGCTCTGGTTCTCAAGAAGTTCCTATTCTCCTACTTCCACTCTGCAGCACCCTGAGAACCAAGCTGCCCTTTTACTAACTGCCCCGTAACCACCCAAGGGAGCAGCTGCGCCCCCATCCACTCAGTTTCTGCCCCCATTCTGGACAATCTGAACTCTGGCTCCCTGCTCTCTCTGCTTCTAGCTATCCTCTGCCCCACCCACAAGTCTTTGCTCTTTTGTTCCAGCAAAACCATTCAGCATCTCCCACTCACCCACGGGATTCGGCAGGAGTGAGGACTCCTAACAATGCATTCAGCTAATCCTCCTTACTAAGGTCTGCAGGGGAGGGATCTCATGGGCAGATACACAGGAAGAGCAGGTAGGTGGCTTATGAATTACACATAGACAATGACAGCTACAGCTATAGGAGGCAGGCTCTGTTTGGTTTCTCCTCTGTGGTTCTGATGCCTGGCTGAGGGGAGAGGATGGAGGGAACAATGGATCCTCCAGGATCACAACAGCCACCTTGGATAGGGTCTGAAGCTGGTGGACCAAGGTATGCTCTTTGGAGTGTGGTTCTGATTTTACTTTGCTGATATTGGAACTTGTGTTTGGGGAAAGCAGAAGCTGGGGTTCCCCTAGTCCTTTAGGTATCCATGGCTGGTGTCTGGTTCTCCTTCTTTGCTTCACCAGCCACACCTGTCTGGAACACTCTGATGGTGTTTTATGCCACCCAATCACTTATCTGTGACATTAGTTACAAAAACCTTGACCCTAAGTGCTAGGACTACATCAACTCCATCATCCTACTGGGCAGATGATGCCTTTGGCACCAGTTCCATATGGATAGGAAGGGTCCCTGAATGTTGACGTGACAGAATTGCAGACCTACCTGGTACCCATCTTTACACCCAAACAATGGAGAACTCTGAAGGTCAGAACACCCGGGCTCACTTCCCAGCTCCTCCACCCATTTGCCACATGATCTCAGACAGTTACGTGACCTATCTGTGCTTCCGTTATCTATAAAGTGGGATGAATTTGGAGCACCTGGGTGGCTCAGTCATTAAGCGTCTGCCTTTAGCTCAGGTCATGATCCCAGGCTCCCGGGATGGAGCCTGCGTCGGGCTCCTTGCTCTGCGGGAAGCCTGCTTCTCCCTCTCCCACTACCCCTGCTTGTATTCCCTCTCTTGCAGTCTGTCAGATAAATAAATAAAATCTTTAAAAAAAAAAAAAGTAAGTGGGATGATTTTAGTACCCACCTAACAAAGTCATAATGAGGATTAATAAATTAATAACATGATGTGTTTAGAATAGGACTTAGAAAGTGCTTGCTGTTCTTGTTGATGGTAGACACAGCATAACTGCAATACATGTCCTAGTACAGCTGCAGAGAAAGCTACCACAAACAACCTTCTAGAGTGGCGACGGCCACCGCTTGTTTGGAGACCAGCTAAGCCAACAGTGAAATGTGATCTTCACCATGAATAAACGCATGGCTTGCTTCCTGCTGAACTACGGCCAGGCTATTCCTAAAGATATCCACTTTGCCCCTGTCCCCATCAGGATCAAGAGAAGCATCGCTTTAGGAGAGTTCAGTCCCTCTGGCTTTGGGGTGGCTGCTACTTGCCAGGCTCCTGCTGAGGTCCTGGCCTGGGGCCAGATGCCTGGCTTCCTGTCCATGAGTTGTACCCGATGGAAAGCAGGTGTTGCCTTCGTTCCCCAGATGGCAAGAACCTGACTGTCTTAGAGACAAATTAGGAAGAATTTGTGTCTAGTGATTCCTGATGTCTAGTGATGTCTCTCCAGTGAAGGACAGAATAAAGAAGGTGGGAGAGGTGCCAGTTCCTTGCTCCATTTGGCACTGAGCATGGGACATCTGCTGATCTTTAGCTAAAACCCTTCACTAGTGGTCCACTGCCAGGTGAGACTGTCCTACCCATGGAGATTGCCTCTCAAGTTTCCCTCTATCTTTTCTTTATGTCTCTGAAATTTAAGGCTTTGGGGTATGGGAGTGGGGAACCATGTGTAATGATCCTGTCCCAGACATCTTGAACCCAAATCTCCGGGGATAGAGCCCAATCCCCTCCCTGATTCCTGTGCACTTCTCTGCTGGAAAACTAAGGGTTTATGGGAATCATTGGACCCTGAGGGGTCAGGAGCCAGATGGTCATTTAGTATAAGCTTAGCAGGTTTTGTCCAAAGGCAGACAAAAACTGGTATTTATCTGTCCTGATTCTAGTTTTCTGAGAACTGCCTCAATAAGTCAATAGTTGGGCCCAGATGAAAATGATCTTATTTTTACTAGCTGAATTTGGACTCCACAGTGCAAAGTTTCCCAGCCTTCCTTCTGCAGGATCATATGCTGGGATGGGTGCCATCACCTAGGTGAGGGTTCCTTGAATATCTGCATTGAGGTGTGCCCTGGTCTGAGTGGCGGAGCAGGTTGCATAGGAAGGAACACACTTGCCTCAGTGGGAGGGAAAGTGGGAGCCATAGTAGCTCATAACCCAGGCTGCAGAGAGGTTCCTGGTGGGCGATGAACAGGCTGCCATGGATGAATGGAAACATCTCCCATGGATCCCACCCCTCACTAAGAGTCTCGGGGCTTGGCAGGGGAGCCCAGGCACCATCTCCAGCACACACCTCACTGGACACTGTTTGGCAGCCTTTGGCGTACATGAGAACACATGGCTGAGAGATTTCCCTGCGGGCTCCTTCCTAAGGACAGCCATTCTGGCAGTCAGCAGGCAGCTTCTGGACAGACCCCAGGCCTAGGAGGTAGACGGGCTTGGGATTCATAGTGTGAGCCCAGCCCTGAGAAATGAAGCTCTTCCTGGGACAGGGCCAGCCAGGCGCCGAAGACTGTGAGAACAGCCCAGCAAAGCACTCTTCAGTGGATTTCATGGGAGAGGAGCCTGCAGGGGCTGAGGGCCACACATTTGCCTCTCTTTAACATAAAGAGTTTTGTAATCTCATATGCTGTTGGTGGGGCTGATAATGAGGATTAAACATCTGTGAGGTGCTGTGTTACTTTACCAGACAAATCACAGAGGCCTGTGCTATTATTCCCATACCCTGTCAGTGGATAAGGGTGGGCACTTATTGGTTTCTAAGGCTGGAGAACCGCTGTTGCCATTGTTTGACTTCTCTCCTCTAGACTTGCTGCAGAAAAGCTTTGTAATAGTTATTTGCAAAAGCAGGTGGAGGGCTTTGAAGAAAAGCCCTGTATAAACAGAATGAGCCAACAGCAGGATGTTCCACTTTGAGGCTAATCCCCCCCATCCCTCTCTAGGCTCTGTCATGTCAGTAGGGCTGTGCCTTCCATCAAGAAGGGCCTTCTGAGGCAAAGGGGAGAACACCCAACGTGGCATCCTCGTCAGAAGATCTGAAGCTAAGTCCTAATCTGACTGTGTGACTTTGGCTAAGTCACTCAAGCTTTTTCCTGATTCTGTCATCTGGGAAATGTGGAGAGACAGAGCTACTTTGGTGTTGTGTGAGGATTAACTATGCACTGCATGAGAAATGTATTGGCTGATGGCTGGAAAGTCCTTAGAAAGTCCTGGTTTCAGGCAGCGGCCTTCAGAGCTCTAAGGCTACCACCAGGTTTTCCCCTTGGTCTTTCTTCCCCTTGGTAGACCCTGTCCCTGGATACATCTGCCAGCTCTGGCCGTAGCCTCTCACCACGGCAACACTTAGGGCAGCAGAGAAAAACGTGTGCTTCTAGCTTGGCATCCTGGCATCCACTTGGAGATTCAGTCTGCCCAGACTCGGTTAAGTCACCTGCCCATCCCTGAATCAACCATTGTGGCCGGGACACAGCTTCACTGGCTTTCTCACCTGTTCACCAAGTGTTGACTGAACAACTACTATGTGCCAGCACTATTGTATATTCTGGGGACTTAGTAGGGATGAGACAGATCAGACCCCTACCTTGTTGGGACTTTCTTCCCAGTAAGAGAGACAGAAAACAAACAAATGCATTGTATAAAAGGACACAAAATTGGGAAATGATGAGAGCTATTAAAAAACCAAGAAACCAAAGCAGATTAAGAGGGTAGAGAGTGATGTGGGTCAGGGTGGAGTGCTGCTTTAGATAAGATGGTCAGGGAATGCCTCTGTTAGGCGGTGGCAATTGAACAGAGATCTGAATGAAATGAGAACAGAGACTGTGTAAAGAAGATCTGGGTACAGAACATGCTGGGCAGAGGGAGGAGGTGCAAAGGCTCTGAGGCAGATTAAGCCAGGCTTATTAAGGAAGAGCCACAAAGGCTGGTGGGGCCAGAGAGGTATGGAGAGAGAGAGAGAGAGTGCAGTGGGAGTGGAGGGGAGAAGGGGCAGAGCCATGCTATACTGGGCTCTGCAGGCTGAGGGAAGGAGACAGAACTTTATTCTGACCATGATGGGGAGTCTGGAGTCTTTCCAGAAGGGAAGAGACACAACATGAGTTATGCTGGAAAAATACGTCCACATACAAATGGCCAAAAGGTATATGAAAAGGTGCTCAACATTACTGAGCATCACAGAAATGCAAACCAAATCCACACCTGTCAGAATGACTATCATCAAAAAGAGATAATGTTGGCAAAGAAGTGGAGAAAAGGGAACCCGTGTGCATGGTCAGCGGGAATGTAAATTGTTGCAGCTGTGATGGAAAACAGTTTGGAGGTTCTTCAGAAAGTTAAAAATTGAACTACCATACGATCCAGCAATTCCACTTCTATAAGTAAAATCAGTATCTTGAAAGGATTCATGTACCCTCCCCATATTCATTGCAGTATTATTCATGATAGCCAAGATATGGACACTATGAAGGCTTGTCAATGGATGGATGAATTAAAAAACATGGTATGTATACAACTGAATATTATTCAACTACGAGAAAGAAGGAAATGCTGCCATTTGCAATAACATAGATGGAGCTTGAAGGCATTATGCTGAGTGAGATAAGTCAGACAGAGAAAGGTATACTGCATGAACTCACAGGTGAAATTTTTAAAAATCTGAACTTGTAAAAGTGGACTAGAATGGTGATTACCAGGGACTGGGGGGTGGGGGAATTAGAGAGATGTTTTCTAAGGGTCCAAATACACAACTAGTGGGTAAATAAGTTCTGAAGATCTAATGTACAACCTAGTGATTATGGTCAACGAGACTGATTATTAACTTCAAAGTTACTAAGAGACTAGCTCTGAAGCCCTCTCAGCACAGAAAAGAAATAATAAATGTGTGACATGACGAGGGTGTTCACTAATGCCACTGCAGTCACGATCGCAGTATGTAAATGTATCAAACCAACGTGTTGTAATTCTGTCACAACTTTAAAAAGACACATATAAAACAGGTCATAACAAAAAGAGACCTTTGCTGCTGTGTGGAGAGGGGTAGGGGAAGCAGGGACAGACAACGTGGCTGGGACAAGGAGGGTGGTGTGGAGCCCAAGAGAAGCGGCTAGACTTGAGTATTTTAAGTTATGGGTTCCATCCCTGGAAGCAGAACCCTGTGACCTGCCCACATGGAAATTAGGGGCTGTCACCAGAAGTGGTGAGATTAGATGCTGGTGGATGAGAAGCATGAGTTCTCCATGCTTTGACCATTTGTAGTTTCATGCAGTTTTGCCTTTTGGAGGTATATTCTCACTCACTATCATTAGCTTTTTTGGGTTGGGGACTGTATCTCCAGTCTTGTTTCCTTCCTCCGAGCCTAGAATCACTTGTGAAGGGTTTTAGAGAAGAAGTGGTCCAGCACCAATCTCTTTATGGATGAGAATCCAGGTGATGGTACAAAGTCCCTCTGCTGATTAGAGCTGGACCCAGGATGAGGCTCTCCTTACCCCCGTGCTGGCTTCATTCACAAATGCAGGCTCAATTTGAGAGGTGCTGCCAAGGACAATGGGGATGATAGAAGGGGGGTTAACCCTCCTGCAGGCTCCATCAACATCTCCCAAGTAACCAGTGTGCTCAATGAACAGGGTCCCCCTTGACCACAATGCCACCTAAGGCCCCTCGTATAGAAATCCTCGAGACACCCCCAGGCTCTGTCAGTATCTTTTCATCAGCAACTTCGATGAGAGTCAAGAGTCCAGGTCATAAAAGGTGGGCACACAGATGGGAAACACCAGGGTAGTGCCTTATTTATATTATTTTTTTTTTTTTTGTAGAGGAAACTTCATCTGAGGCATAAGATTCCCATTCCTGCTGAGAGAGCTGCCAGTGGACAGTTCATTGCTCCCAAGCCAGAAGGATACATGTTAGCTTTTGAGCAGAGCTGTAGTTCTACAGTCTATAAAGCAAGATGCATGGACAGCTTTGCAGGATGGAACAGCCAGAGAGGGACCGCCTGAACCTCCCGCAGATGCTCAGCACCGGCCAGCCTCCTCTGGGAGGGAGAGCTGGGGACACCTCGCTTTTGCACTCGGGACCCAGAATAGCACGTGGTGCTCGGGAGGAATTGCTACATGCTTGGTGAGAGCAGGGCCAGAGTGGCTCCCCCAAGATATGCACTGCCCTCTGGGTTGCCTCTGAGGTGACTGGGGTGCTGGGTGTCACGAGAGTGGAGATGGACTGAGTAATCTGTGGTTCTCCCCAGGGTCATTGCAGCCAGGGGCTCTCTCTCACTCTTTCTCTCCCCACCACCCATCCCCTGGCTTTAATTCTCTTCTAAAAAAAATAATCCAGCTTCTTGTTCATCAGTAACCACTGTGGTCAGGAGAATCCATTGCAGAGGTCGGGAGGCATGGTTAGCGGGTTTAATCATGAAAATGGCCAGGCTGTCCTCTTCGAGGAGGGCAGGGAAGTGATGCTATGGGTGGCTGTCTTTCCTCACACTCCTTGCAGTGGGGAAGCAGCTGGCAGTGCAGGGCTGCTGTCTCTCCATGTCTGTGTGGTGCTGAGGGTGCAGGCAGGATGCATAAATAGCGGTAATGAGCTCCCTGAGAGTGTGGGAAGTCTTGTTGGAAGAAATGGGCAAGAAGCGCACGCAGCTCCTCTGGTGGGAAGCAGAGAAGTAGGGAGAGGAGCCCGGGGATACACAAGGCGGGGAGGTCTGACCCCAGGACAGGCTGCTGACCTTGAGCACTGATCAAAGATTCTTATGGGACATCAGATGCCTGCCAGCCAAACAAAGAGGGATGTTGCACTGGAGCAGGGGTGCAGCAGGGGAGAGGGGTGAGGAGAGGCTGGCATTATGTGATTTGGTCCAATAGTCCCAACTCCTTAATTCTGACTTTAATAAAGAAGGGGTGCGGTAACACACACACACACACACACACACACACACACACACTTCCTGTTCCTGACCTTAAACAGGAGAGTATAAGGACTGCCCCTGTGCATGGGTGCAGGCAGCTGGTTCCAGCATAATGCTCTCCATGGGTGCTGGCACCCAGGAGAGCTCCCCCATCAACAAGGAGAGGGGGTCGCTGAAAGTGCCCAGGGGGCTTCAGCTTCCAAAGATGTCTACCAGGAAAGGGTGCAGTCCTGCTCTGACCTATTTCTGTCATTCTGCCCAAGAGCCCAGCTCCCCAAGGTGCTCGGCCCCTTCCCCAGACCCCTGCCCAGTAAGCAACAACCTGGCTCCTGGGCCTCCTCCTCTCAGCCCTTAGCCCAGTACTACATGGAACCTCTGTGGCTGGTGAGGACACCCTCCCGGGTGGCTTCTATGTGTGTAGGAACACACACGTTTCCATCTCTAACATTTCCTCACTTCTCAAGGTGGCAAACACAGCTAGTGTCCTTAATTTTCCTCTCCTGTCCCCTGTGGCCAGAGAACACTCTGAAGCAACACACCTCTTGCTCTTTGAGCCCATGTGTCCTAGAAGAGGCTGCCATCTGTCCTTCTTACAAAATGCACACACATGCAGACAACAGACATATTTTTCTAGCTATGCTGATTTCAGCTTCCCCTTTACTCAAAATTTCAGCTCTCAGGATATATGTATGTGTATGTGTGTGTGTGAGCATATGTGTGTGTGGGTGTGCAATGCATGTGTACCTGTGTACATACACATGTTGGCCAACTTCTGCCCACCTTAAAGACAAATCATCTCAGGGGCACCTGGGTGGCTTAGTGGGTTAAAGCCTCTGCCTTTGGCTCAGGTCATGATCCCAGGGTCCTGGGATCGAGCCCCGCATCGGGCTCCCTGCTCAGCAAGGAGCCTGCTTCCTCTTCTCTCTCTGCCTGCTTCTCTGCCTACTTGTGATCTCTGTCAAATAAATAAATAAAATCTGGAAAAAACAAAAACCCAAAAAAACCCACAACAAATCATCTCTAATATCTCTCTTGCTTGCATCACAGAAGCCCAGCAGGCACCAAAGTAAAGTCATCTTAAAAGGTGGTAAATTGGGGCGCCTGGGTGGCTCAGTGGGTTAAAGCCTCTGCCTTCAGCTCGGGTCGTGGTCCCAGGGTCCTGGGATCGGGCCCCACATTGGGCTCTCTGCTCAGCAGGAGCCTGCTCCACCCCCGCCATCTGCCTGCTTCTCTGCCTACTTGTGATATCTGTCTGTCAAATAAATAAAATCTTAGAAAAAAAAAAAGGTGGTAAATTTACCAAAAACTTCCCTCTGCCCCGCCACAACTCCGGGAAGCACACTGAAATGTCTGGAGGAAATGGCACCCAGACCCGGAGCACAAAGACACAAAAAGCATCTCTCCTGCAGGAAAGCAGTTGCTATTATTTTGGTCCCATGTGAGCAACATAAAAATGTCAGTTGTCTTTCTCTGGCAGCCACTCATATCAGAGGTACCTCTGTGGCCCTCCTCTCACAGATCAATTTAATTACAGGCATGAATGCCCATTGAGTGCGGGATACAAACTGGGAGCCTTGGATTTCAATAAAGTCCAAACTGCTTTGAAATCCAAATACAGCCAACCCTCAATTATCCACACTGAGGAAAGGGAGCGTGGATAATCTTGAACAGCAGATGATTAAAAAATTATTTCTTTTGGCTTTTGGGAGGTACCATATGCTATTTGCAACAGAGCAGCAAAATTTCCTCTCCAGTTATGTTTTGCGGAGATTAATATTGCAATGAGCTTGCATTTCTCCTCATGCACCAGCTGACAGAAGTGGGAGTAAGGCAGAGGAGTCTGCAAGAACAAGCTGAGTGGCAGGGGAAGCCAGCATGAAGGGAAGGAGGAACATGGCCTGAAGCACTGGTTTAAAAAAAAAAAATCCAGGCTCTGGGTGTCTTCTCTCTTGAAAAGAGAGTAGAATGGAGGAAAAGGAGAAAGAAGAAAAAGAAGAGTAAACATAATTTCAAACTCTAACTGGAGAGACCAGCTTTAAGAGAGCAAGTTCTCCTGGGGCATGGCCTTACTTCTGTCAAGCTCTCTGAACATATAGGATTCTGTGACATGATCCGTCTCCTTAGAACACCCAGCATGACTAGTCCCCTCCTGCCTTGTTTTTACTTGTGCTGAACCACCTGCCTACAATGCCCTCTTCTCCTGTCCTATCCAAAGTTCATCTGTCTTTCAAGATCCGGCATATTTCCTACCTTTCCAGAAAGTTCTTTTATCCTCGTATCTACTGGAAGCAATCTCCTTCCACCTCTTCCACTCCCCTCCCAAATGCCTGGAGCCAGTATTTTCTCTGCTAATGTATTAAGGGTGTAGGCTCTGGGAGCACAGGGAGAGATACTGTGCCATGTTCCTCGTTCTGGTACAGGGGAGGTGCCCCTTACCTGGAAACTGAGAGACCAAGTCCTGCAGCAAAGCATGAAGACACTAAACCAATGGTTCTCAAGCTTGAGTGGAGTTAGGCTCTCGTGGGGGACTTGGTGACAGGGTTTCTGCCGGATCAGCCCCCCAGAGATACTGCTTCAGTAGGTTGGGGGGACTCAGAGTTAGGCATTTTTCAACAAGTACTCAGGAGACAGAGCCCTGAGAAGTCAGCTGTAAGCACACATAACACCAAGGCTCACACACTGAACTTCCCTCCTGGCATTCCACTTACATTGGTGAAGCCAAAATGTTAAGAACAGAGACACTGAGAATCACACTGGGGTTATTACTGTTCTCCATCATACTTCCTGCAAAAAAAAACCCTCCTGCAAAAATGGCGGTGAAAATGGTACAGAGATTTGCAAAAGATTCTATTTCCTTGAGCTGAAGCTGCACGTTTTTGTACTTTTTAGCATCTCTGATGTTGGGGAGCCCCTTACCATCACATTTGGGGCACAGCCCTGACTACGTGTGCTAACTTATTCCTAGCTCCTCACTCTGCCATCATGTACATCAATGAATGATGTGTGTTCCTGGGGCTACACATGTTGAATTTCACTGCCATTTAAATAATTTTTAAAAGATTATGCTAGGAGCGCCTGAGTGGCTCAGTGGGTTAAGCCTCTGCCTTCGGCTCAGGTCAGGATCTCGGGGTCCTGGGATTGAGCTCCGCATTGGGCTCAGTGGGGAACCTGTGTCCCCCTCTCTCTCTGCCTGCCTCTCTGCTTACTTGTGATCTCTGTCAAATAAATAAATAAAATATTTTAAAACAGATTATGCTATAATTTGGTGTTAAATGAAAAACTGTATACAGAAGGGCATGAAAACTGCACAGCAGGGCCTAAATTTGATATTAGTGAAACAAACATCTACTGGAGGAATAACGATACCTCTAAATTTTCTTGCAAAGCAGCAACTGAACCAATCATGTAGTAGCTTTGCTATTTGAACTGCAGTACCGTCTGTATGGGAGCGTATAAGAACCAGAGCATCGCAGGCTCTAGCCCATACCTACTTTATATCTGTTTTTAAACAGCATCCTCAGGTGATTTGTATGTACATGAAAGTTTGAGAAGTATAGCTTTATAGGACTCAAGAAAGGAATATATCCACCAGTAGATAAAGCTGAGTTATGTTTAGTTACTAAGATAAGTACAGAAGGATTGCCTATCACACGCTAGGCAAAAAAGCCTACAAAAAGAGATGACAGTGACTTAGAGAAAAGAATACGGGTGATAAGAAGGAAACATATCATCAATTCAGTTGCAAGCCTGGAGGACATGATTGTAGGAAAAACTATGGCCATGGGTGACTTAAAAGTGATTGGGAAAAGTTCAACTGAACGTGAACAAATTTTGCGGAACAACTTAACCAATTTATTTCACTGTCTCCCTTTTTAGATATGTATGAGAGTGATTTGTGGTAACAACAGATGTTTACATTAATCCAAAGAGCTCTTTCAATGAGAGAAAAAATTATGAGGAAAGAAAGCATCGTGTCATAGTTTAATTAGGAACATTCTTTGTTCTTAATGATACAGAAAGTGACAGAGAATCTTACAACCAAAGGCATCTCAGATTTAAAGAAATGCAAGTAAAAGTCCCACACACTTCACCACCTTGCCTTTTCTTCTTAGTTTAAACTTCAGTAATCATTGTTTCAACTCTGGTAACTCCTAACATCAAGTTATTTTACATAAAAATGAAATTTTGAGATTTACTCTGCTTTTTCTATTTTTACTTTTTTTTTTAAAGGTCCACCAACTCTGTGCCATTAATCTCTTACTAAGAAAAAAATAGTTTGTCTCCTCTAGCCACCATATTTTAGAACCTAGAGAGTCAGAGAAGAATGAAGAAAACATTTCATGACAGATGTAAATGAGGTGGAGAGATGTTGGTCCAGGCTGACCCTAATAGCTACTGTATCCCCTTTTCCTCTTTCAAATAATGGCAATCACAAAACATGTGAAAAGCCTATTGGCTGTTTTCATAACGTTATCTTATTTAATCCTGAGAAACCTACTGAACGGCTACCATTATCCCCTCTTTCACCAGTGAAGAGAATGAGGCTAGAGGCGCGAAGGCACTCACCAGAGAAGACAAGGACCAGCAGTGGGGGCACCTGGACTAGAAGGACGGCATCACAGCAGCACCTCTGAGCCCAAGGCTTGGGAAGTGGAGTCCCGCCAGTTTATTGTCGGCTGTCACCAGGGCTGCACCGCGACCACAGCCAGCCTCCAACGGCGGACTGTTCGAAACTCATTCCTCAGAGTCAGTGAGTAATCCAGACACTGTCTTCTCCGGCCCTGAAGGCCTGCAGCTGAGTTTCTGGCCCGATGGTGCTCTTGGCTGAACAGCAATGGCTTAGACCGAAAAAGCCTTGCCTCTGGTGCAGGAGAAGCTGCTACCTGTTCCTCACTGTGCTGGGGCCTCCAGGACCTCAGATTTACTTTCTGTGTAATATGCAGCCATGTCTTGCAGAGTTTCGTGCAACTTTCTTTTAGATGGTGTTCGGCTCACTTCACACCTGGCTATCATTTGCGAGCACACTGTGCGACTGACCCCATGCCCGACCCTGGGGGTGCTCACTGCTAACCTTTGAGCCTGCTTCATGGATTCACTGCAAGAACCTTCTCCAGGAAATTCACGCTCCTTTCTAATGAACTCAGAATGCTATCCTGAAAAGTGAGCTCTCTTACTTTTTGCTAATTACCTTAGTGGTTCTCCATCTTTGCTGATGTTAGAGTCACCTGAAGAGCATGAAAAAAGTCTCTAGCGCTCAGGCCACGCCTCCTGCCTATTAAATCAGATTCTCTGGAGGAATCTCTGGAGGGATCTAGGGTCAGTATTTTTTTTTTTATTTATTTGACAGAGAGAGATCACAAGTAGGCAGAGAGGCAAGCAGAGAGAGAGGAAGGGAAGCAGGCTCCCTGCTGAGCAGAGAGCCCGATGCGGGACTCATTCCCAGGACCCTGGGATCATGACCTGAGCTGAAGGCAGAGGCTTTAACCCACTGAGCCACCCAGGTGCCCCAGGGTCGGTATTTTTTTTTTTTAAGATTTTATTTATTTGTTAGAGAGAGAGAGAGCACAGGCAGATAGAGTGGCAGGCAGAGGCAGAAGCAGGCTCCCTGCTGAGCAAGGAGCCCGATGTGGGACTCGATCCCAGGACGCCGGGATCACGACCTGAGCCGAAGGTAGTGGCTTAACCAACTGAACCACCCAGGCGTCCCACGGGTCGGTATTTTTTTTAAACCTTGCCAGTGATCTCAACAGGCAGCCAAGTTTGTGAGGCAGCAAATCACCTCGTCTCCTTCAGTTGCCCACCAGCTGCTGTTGTTCCCCTTCCAATCAAGTTCTCCACTTTAAGTTAAAACCTCTCTAATAATCTTCCCTCACCTACACAGCCAATCTTCAAAAATAGCTTTTGTTTTTATTCTGAAAAAGCCCCACACTTATACAATCGTTAGCCTTGCAAATACAGCCAAGCAGAGGGAAGGAAATGCTAATCACGTCACCTCACTAGGAGGCAGTAACTGCTGCTAGTGTGTTCCTGAAGACAGGCCGGCCATCTTTTCCTTGTATCTATTCCGTGCACGTGTGTTTTCTTGTACAGACATTTTTGTAGCCTGTTTTTCTCCCATAAACATCCTTTCACTTGACCTTCTCGACCTCTTAGCTTTTCCTCTTCTGTCCTGACCTCCATAGCTTTCATAATTCCATCTTTGTCGGGCTTTTCAACCTGGACTTCTGCTGTGAATTCTGAAGCCTCTCTTTATCCTAATGGGTGACTCAGTTCAGAAACATTAAACATGCTCCGTCTGGAGCCGCTGTCTTTCCAAATGGCTCTACCATCTGGCTGCCCAACTGCTCAAACCAGACGTACCTGAGGTCATCCTAGATTCCTTGGCCATCTCACAATTCATTTCTAACCAATTATCAAAGCACACATGTGTGTCTCTTTTTTTTTTTTCCTTGAGTCTACATATCTCTGTATCTCACGGCTGCAATTTCCTTTCATCAAGACCACTCTTGCCATGGCCTCCTAAATGGTCTCCTTTCCCTGCTTTTCCCTCCCACTCCCCACTCCCAACACAATCTGAGTGATTTCAGAAAGACATTCCCATTACTTTTAAGGTAGAGTCCACACATCTTACGAAGGCTTTCAAAACCTATAGGATCAGCACCTCTTTATCTCCTGTCTCCCCCCAACGTCCTCCTACAACCCCACACATTCCTGGTTCAGGGACACTGAACTGCATCCCTCTTTGTTCTGCCTAAAACATGCTTCCCAGTCCTTTTCTCTGATGTATGACTATTCATCTTGCAGGTCTTGGATGGTTTCTCACTTCCCTGGAGAAGTCTCCTCCGACTCCCTAAATCTGGATCAGAGGCCCTCTTTGGGGCCCCCTAATGTCCTGCTACCCCTGCTACCAAAGTTCATAATCACAATGAGTTGTAATCATCTCTGTGCTTTTCTATATTCCCCTCCAGACTGGGATGAGGGGCCATATCTGTTTTGCACATCACTATGTCCCCAGCATCTAGTAACAAATACTTAAAACATTTGTTGAACAGACAATGAATGATTGGATCCCTTCATATTATATCCTGTAATCAATCTTTAAGCACAGGAGGGGGTCTCTTCCAGATTGTGATCTCAGTGGCTACTTAGAACATGAGCAGAGGCTCGGTGATGTTTTTCTCTGTGCTGCAAGGGGAACCCTGGCAAAGGGGATGGCTTTTTCCCGTCCCGTTGACTGGTCTTCCAGTCTTCCTCCGCCTCATACCCTTTCTGATTTTCTTTTTCCTCCTCTTCCTGGCTTCCTCCTGCTTTGCAACCTCAAACAACCTTTGCAATTTCAAGTCAAATTAGCCAAGTTGAATTGTGTATGAGCTTAGTTTTATTTTTTCACAGCAGAAGCTCCTTACCTCCTCATTAATAAGAGACATCATTATAACCCAAAGCTCTGCAGCTTTTCAAGCAAAACCATGAATATCTGATGAATATCTGATGTTAGCTTGTTGCTGATGCCAGCATCTTCAACACTTCAGCCGTGGGAAAAACAAAAGGAGCTGGCAAAAGTAGAGATAAAATTGTATGATTTCTGGTCTTTCAAGGAATTTGGGCTCCTTCTTCAAAATGTTGTGCATCTTTAGTGCCTCTGAATTAGCTACATGACCCCATCTGGGGATGAGTGAGTTTTTACAAAATATTAGGCATGTATAATCTGCCCCCCCCTTAAAAAAAGAATACAGGGGGCGCCTGGGTGGCTCAGTGGGTTAAAGCCTCTGCCTTTGGCTTGGGTCATGATCCCAGGGTTCTGGGATCGAGCCCCGCATCGGGCTCTCTGCTCGACAGGGAGCCGGCTTCCCTTCCTCTCTCTCTGCTTGCCTCTCTGCCTACTTGTGATCTTTGTCTGTCAAATAAATAAATAAAATCTTAAAAAAAAGAATACAAAATTATAAATATACTACTTATAAGCCTTGAAAAGTGCTTGCGCAGGTTTGAGGCCCCTAAAAATCGTCCTTCAGTAGTGAAGCCTGCTCTCTGTCTTCTGCGTTAATTTTTATAACGGAGAAACTGAAGCCCAGAGTAGTAGTTCTATCTGTGAGTTGTCTTGAGGACTGACAGCTGACCTCCTTGTCCCCACAGGAGGACCTTTGCTTGCTAGGGAGGTAGATGGACTTTAAAAACTAGCTAAGTCTTCAGTTCCTTACTCCATTCACGCAGGCCATGACAGAAGGATAAAAATATAGGCAGGTAAAAAAAGAAATTTGTTTTTAGCGAAGTCAGGTTCTGTATGAGCAACAGGTTTCTTGGTCTGGTGGGAAGAGCTCTAGGCTGGGAGGTGGGAGAGGTGGTTCTGTGGGATCTTGTTCATACTGGTAAGTACTTACAAAAATTGAGCTCTTTATGCTGATTCTGAAACTGATAATTTTGAGTCAGTTAATAAGTTTCTATTCCATGTTAACAGGAAAATAAGCAGATTCTGGACTTGGTAGAGTTGAGCAATGTAGGCATCCAGCCAGTTTTATAAGAACAAGGAAGCAAGAGCCGAGTACCACTTGACCATCCAGTCACTGTGGGACTGTGCAGGGGTGGAGGGACTCCTCAGAAGCCCCCCTCCCAGCCTGGAAGCCATCCTGATGCTGAGGTCAAGTGCCTGGATTCCCTCTGTCTGCTCCACTTCCCGAAGACACCTTCATCAGTCTGTATCTGTTAGTGACTTCAGTTTTTGCCTCCCAACTCTCTCATGGATCACTCTTGACAATGCAGGGCCCGGAAGTCTTTCCTGCAAGCTCACACTTGTCCAGGACTGTGACTCAGGATCCTCATTTGGGGAGGGTGCTGGTGGGACTCCAGTTACCAGCTGTGTCATCCAGGTTGTCATCCTGTCATGCTGGCAGGAATATTAATGTATTAGGGTGTGGGGTGTGGTCACACAATTTAAAACTCCAGTCCCAGTTGTGTGTTTTGGAGGGCTCCAGGTTCCTAGTTTATAAACCTAAGGGCTGAACTTTTTTTTTAATATATAATGTATTATTTGCCCCAGGGGTACAGGTCTGTGAATCATCAGGCTTACACATTTCACAGCACTCACCATAGCACATACCCTCCCCAATGTCCATACCCAGCCACCCTATCCCTGCCCCCCACTCTCAGCGACCCTCAGTTTGTTTCCTGAGATTAAGAGTCTCTTACAGTCTGTCTCCCTCCCAATCTCATCTTGTTTCATTTTTTCCCTCCCTACCCCCTAAGACCCCTGGCCCTGCCTCTCAAATTCCTCATATCAGAGAGATCATATGATAATTGTCTTTCTCTGATTGACTTATTTCGCTTTACATGATACCCTCTATGAACTTCACAGTCTTGAAGGCCTTTTGCAGCTCCATAGTCTGCAGATGCTAAGTTAAAGTTGTAATAAAAATAAAATTAAATTAAAAAGAACAGGCACCTGGGTGACTCAGTCAGTTAAGTCTGCCTTCCACTCATGTCATGATCCCAGGGTTCCAGGGATGGAGCCCCATGTTGGGCTCCCTGCTCAGCGGGGAGTCTGCTTCTCCCTGACCCTCCCCACTCTTGTGCTCTCTCAAATAAATAAAATCTGTAGGAAAAAAACAATGAAGGAAATTTGCTCCTTCACCTTTTAGGGGAGCTTTTATTTTTTTGGTTAATGAGGTCATAGATAAGCACAGTCAGTCCATATGCTATACCTGCAGCACTTTTTATTTTAAAGGATGAACTTTGAGACTTGTCAAATTTCAATGAAAAGAGGGAGGGCATGCTGCCATGAGGGCTGGACCTGAGCCCTGGAGCCAGCAGGCACTGGCTGTTTACATCGGGGTAAGACTCACGACAAATAGGGATGGGGTTGGCAATGAACAGGCAAGATGCTGAGCAAGCGGGGTGGGGAGCGGATCTGTCGTACCACTCTCTCTGAGGGGCTGGGGTACAGGCCAGTTCTGGGGATTCAGGGCAGCAACTAGAGACACCGAGGAGGAGCAGGTAGGTCTAGAACTGAGAGCAGGAGGTTCATTTGGGAAAAACTCACTGAAGCCTTGGGACAGAGCCATATGGCATTTTTATAGGGCCCTGGCCCCTCACCTATGATGGGGAGGCCAGAGGTGGCATACGATGGTGCTCAATAAAGGGCAGATTCCCTCCCACTGTCCACCTACCGCCAGATGCTTGGGTTCACTCAGGCGGTGCCACAGTGGTTTGCCTGTGGGCACCCCGGGCTTAGTGACCTCCAGAGTCAATGTTAGGCTATTGTTGGGCCAGTTGTGTTTGCTAAAGCTCTTTAAAACAATTTGTACAATCGCAGGCTTGTCACACACTGTATTCATGGCTCTGAAAGGGCTTCTTGTGCAGGCAAACCCCCCAGAAGGCCCGGGGCAGGGGGTGCGGTCACTCCCTGCCTTTCCCAGTCTGGCTGCCAGCTCTGTGGCTGCAGCTGTCACTCGGGCAAGGCTAGGCCTGTTGAGGACCCTGAGCAGGCTGAACAATACTGTCCTTGAAGACCACTGGGGTCCATGTTGGCATTGGTAGTGGAGAACAAATGGAGAATTGTCTTGAAGCTTCCTTGTGCTCTGCTGAGGGTTAATAATGGACTCCTTGGGGAGGCAGAAAGGCAGGAGCCAGAAGGGCCCAGTTGCTCTAAACCCAGGTGTTCCTCTGTATTGAAACCCTCTTCCCAAGTAGGCTGGCTCAGCTGGCTGCATGCCTGCCTCAGGCTCTCTGGCTGGGCAGGGGAGGGAGGAGCCCAGCCTGAGCTCCACTCTTGGCACCTGGGCACAGCTGGGAACACCCGTATTGGTTATCTCGGCATGTTTGTGCCAAATGCCATGCCCACGACCATGCTTATCTTCATAGCAATTGACCCCAAGAGACAGATTCTTCCTGCAGCAGTACCCCCAAGGTTAGAAATGAGGGAGCAGGCGCATACAGGCTGTGTCCAACACTACCTGGCCGTAAGTACATGGCAGGATGTGAACCCAGGTCTGTCCAACTTAGATTGGAGCTCTTCACCTTGATGGGAGTCAGCAGATGGACACGCTATGTCCCTGTGAGCAAACTGCTTCTTTCTGAGCTGCAAGTTTCTCATCTGTAAAGGGGAGCTAATATACCCCCTTCCTGGGAATTAGATAAATAGAGCCCAGCTCTGCACTTGGCACACAGTAAGAATTAAATTTCATTCTTTATCCTTCCTTTGGATATGGGGTACTTTCATTGGAGTCCAAGATGGGCATGAGAGAGGTTGTGGTCACTTCCTGCTTGCCTTTGGCCCTAGAGCATGTACCAGGAGTGCTTGGGTGCCCATCAGGTCAGCCATGGAGGATCTGTGAGTGGCACAGTGACCTTGGCTCCTGACTGCCTCCTGGCCATTCTTCCCTGACAAATGGACATCTTAAGCCAGTACTTCCTGCAGGGGTTGGCACAGTGCCCTCAACACTCAGAAGCTACAAAGCAGTGTTCCCACCTGGCAAGATGCCCGTCCTTTCCCTAGACTCGCTCTTCCTCTGGCCAAAATCCAGAACCTTGATCTCTTTTTCTTCTCCTCCTCCCACCGTGGCCCCATTCCCC